>JAODLD010000101.1:8197352-8210400 GCA_026781065.1 Mormyrops boulengeri
TGTAGGAACACAAGTGTGCTTATATTAGGACAATAATATAGAAATTTATTTGTTGTGTGTGTGTGTGTGTGTGTGTGGATTATGTTTATATTACACTGTGGGAACCAAATGGCCCCCACAACATAATCGAAACCTGTCATTTTGACGAAAGATCTGTGAATACAATCAAAAAACTAAAACATGCCAAAAGTCTTGTATTTTGTTCAGTTATTTATGGTTAAGGTTAGGGCTGGGTAGGGGATAAGAGTGTCATGTTGGGATTAGAGGTTTCCCCATAGAAATGAATGGAGAGTCCCCACGAAGATATAATTACAAACCTGTGTGTGTGTGTGTTCGTGTGTGTGTATCTCTCCATGTTCACTACATTGCCTGCGTGTTCCTGTGACCACGTGCATGTGGGCATATTCTAGCCGTGTCTCTCCGCCCCCTGGCTACAGTGACTCTTTGCCCTGGGCTGTTTGGCCACATGGGGCTGGTGATGTCCCTTAGGGCAAACAGAGGACAGGTGCAGTGACCTCCCTCTCACCTGGGGGGGGGGGGCAGTATTTAGAATTAGATTAACTTTATTGATCCCAGAGAGAAGTTCTTGAAAACAGAGACCGAAAGGAGACACCTGACACGTTTTTGCTCCCTTAGAGCTCCCTGCCAGACAGTCCATCTTTTTGCTCCCTCATAGCTCCCTACCGGGAACAAAAACGTGTACTGACTGTGGGGACTGGATTGGGAAACACTGATGTAGACCATCTAGTTTGGGTTATATAACTGATGACAGTGTTGCCAGACAAGATCACACTAAATCTCTAAAATAGCATTCATTCTGGCAATTATTTTCTGTGCATTAATAGAAGTCATGCGATTCCGTTTTTAATCCCAACAAAATGTCAGAGTCAGATACATTGTAGCTCCTGGCAGTGCATGTTTATCCTGATGAGGAGGGGCACTTGGCAGTCCTTCTGCCCGTAACACACTGCGTACGCTCGATGCCGACCGTGACTGATTGCCGAGGGGGGCTCAGCTCCGGCACCAGCTGCCCCAAACCCACTGGCATCTCGGCTCAGATCAAGACGGGGTCTTGGACATTATTTGGGCAGGCTGGCGCCTTTATTCCTAGTAAAGTCATGATTCATTCAAAGCAGGAGAAAAAAAAACAGAAAGAAAAAGCTGAAAGAGAATCTGGGCAGGCATTAACATCTCGTGGGATTGATTTTTAACTCAAATCAGACATAGAGCTTGTTCGGAGGCAAATGAATAGAGTGGGCAGAATGCCAGCCACGGGGTGGGGACAATATGGTTGAGAGATTCACTGTACGTACAACAAATTGAGACTAATGGGGACGGTGTATTGCTGTTTCAGGTTAACTGCATATAGTGGCCATAAACAGGCCATTTGTGTCACCGGAAAGGATACGACAGATGTAAGTTGGCCTTCAGTAATGCAAAATCTTCACACAGTAAACAGGTAGTTGCAAATCTACTATATAATCAAATGCTAGTTGTCATTCTGATGTTATTACAGCGTGTATTCACATTGAACACTGCGGAATTGAATTCCCATCAATGAAGAAAACGTGTGAAACCAAAGCAGATTCCGCAGTCATTTGTGCCTCGGTTTCCATTCCTTCAGTTACAGATAAAACACCTGTGACCTCAGGCATTTCGCCCTTCGCGTGCTCAGTTGCAGAGCAGCTCACATGCCATATTTGGCTGTTGAGCGTGATGGATCGCACTGTGAGGAAACTCAGAAACACTCAGAAAGGTGTAACAGCAAACCTACACACCCTCCTCGGGACCTGAACCCGGCAGGGGATTCGCTGCCACACCACCTGCTACCTCTGATCTCTCCCTCCTGCCCCATCCATAACTACCTTCGCCAACACCATCCATATGGATGCCATTGCCATGGGGCTATGGGGGGAATCATCAGCTGTGTGTCTCTCTCCCTCTCAGAAAATACGCATCTAGATACCTGGTCTTCATCAGGACTCAATAACAAACTAAACATCTAAAGATTCTATATGTTTTCACTCAGATCTGATTTGATAAGATTTAGATCAGTTTAACTTGGACTGAATGTTATACTTTAGAAGTAAAAACATATTCAAAATGTTTTGTTTTTTTTTTAAATATTTGTATGTATTTTGTAAGGCAAGAACTGTTCTAGAGATCCTAGGTAACTGCAGTTCATCATAAGATCGTAATATGGAAATGTATTACAGTAATATGCAATAATAGCAACACAATGGGTGTATCGATGTGTGATGGATTTATAAGACTTAAGGCTGATTTCCTTCTAAATTTGAGCCGGACTGGGGGTTTGAGTCGATGCAGCTGTATGGAGGCACCGGGGCCGGATCTGAGATTCGGTGTCTCTTTACAGCCCACAGATTGCAGGCTGCACAGCTGTAGGGGAAGCAAACTGGCAGAAGGACATTTCACCAGAAGTGCTAGTCAATAAACCTTACCGTTTATTTACTTGCTAACAAATCATAAACACATGCAGACTCTGTCGTCTCCGTGGTTAAACCTAACCATTGTGGGATCACAACTGTGTTTCCAGGGTATACAAAGCAAAAAACAGTCCTGCCATGCGGAGCTTTTCTGAAGCTCTTATCTGGAGGGTAGAAAGGAGGAGAGTAGCTAATTTGGCTGTCCTGGGTGGAAGGAGCACTGGAGAGGCACTGGAGAGGACAGATTCTGTTAGGGGTGTCAAGGATTAAAGATCAATTCTTTTTGCGTGTTTTTTTTTTTTCTTCGTGAAAAGCTAAATGTATCTTCACACAATAAACCCACCTTTCTGGAAGCCTTCTGCATAATCCAGAACACACCAAGTTGTGTATAAAGAGGAGTTTCCGTGGGCAGCTTGGACTCCATGTTACGTAGCCGGTTTGGGATTCACATAGCAGGGCAGGGTGCGCAGCCCAGATTATGGCCATTAAACCGGTCACAGCACGCCGCTCTATCAACCGTGGCGAATTTTTCCAAAACTTCTATTCCACATTTCAGGAGGATTATGTGACTTTTATTGTGCTTGCCATGGACGGGTTCGCAAAAAGGTCCCTGATTTGCATGGAAGACTCAATTTACGCAGAATGTGTGTGCTGTAATCCTGCAGGAAATTTAATAAACACTCTTTAGCGCATGATTAACACTGCCAATTCTGCTGTGTGGGCTTGTAACACAGTACTTGCAGTCTCTGGCATTTAATATGGCTTATTAATTGGAATATGAAAACTGTATCGAGAGAGAGAGAAACAGATGAAACAGGTCCAGAGTTATGCATTCTTCCCAGGGCTGACGGACATGTTGGTGCATCAATACAAATGACGGAAGGCGGGGCGGGAGTTGTGTAACTAGGAGCCTCTGCATTAGGGGAGGGGAAATAAGAACATTTAAGGGAATGGGGTCGCGACCCGTTTGCATTAGCTGCCTTTGGTACACTAGGGCCTTCGGCGTCCGTGCACAGCCATTAAGAACACGCAAAAAACTACGCAGGCTAATTCAGCCAATTAAAATGGGCCACTGAGGACTTCTAATATACGTCTTCCCTCGTCATGTGACTAAATATTACATACTAACTATAAATCAGAAGCATGATGAGGGGAAGCGAAAGATAAAGGGGAGAAAATATATATTACTAACGATGATTTGATGGTTGTAGATGGATGAATACTGGTGGTGGAGGAGATAGACGAAGCCATTACCGGACAGAGGATAGGAGGGCTGGCCGCGGCGGGGTGGGATTTCAGCCTGGAGAGAGGCGGTCTTAACCGCTGCTCCTAGCTGGGGCCCTGGGGTTCAAGTGAGGTGAGGTGAAGTCCTCGGCTGAACTCGCCGGCAGAAGAAACAAATAAAGGCTGCGGCGTCCGCGGCGGAGCAGAGACAAGTGGGACGGGGAAGGAGAGCGACGGACGCCGTGCGGGGAGTATAGAGCGCGGACGGGCTGCGTTTGCGGAGCCTCAAAGCGCCTAGAAGAGGAGCTGCTATTGCCAAACAGGTACGGAAAGTCCTAATGCAGACATCACACGCTTCTTTCTCCTCTGTCCTTTTACTTTTATGAGCACGAATTGCTGAATTATTTTTGAAGCGGGTAGAAGCCTTTGTACAAGTGACAGCCGGCTGCCGTGCGAAAGTGAAAATGCAGCCTGCAGTTCTTTGCATTTTGTTTAGATATTGTAGTATTATAATACCGACGTATTTGCAAACTAGAGGCGGAAAGAAACGCTACTCTAAAAGGACGGAAGTGTAAGCATGTTTTTACTGCTCCGTTTTAAAATCGCGATCGTTTTCTGGCGAATTAGGGTTAGGATGTTAATGCAGTTCGTGTTGCTGTATTTTGGAGTAGAAAGTGCTCTCGTAATGTTGCGTAATATTAGGAGATAACTATCGGGTATGGTAAAGTTCTAATTTGATATTTATTAAGAGATAAGTTACACGCCAGCGGGTTCGTTGATCGAAGCGCACAGAAGAAGTTTAATAACTGATGAAAATAATATTAAGATAGAACATCTGGGATACGTGTGAGCTTCTTGGTCACTAACTGTCATCTGTTCTTAAGCAACGCATCTATTTTCGTCATAATCTGACCGCAAGTCCGTAGTTAATGCCTATGGGCTTCTCATAATACAGGTCAGTATCTCAAGCGTAATACTTAAAAACAAATCATAAAACATCCCATGAGTGATAACTCCATAAAGTCTGTCTGCCCAAGAACCACTGTATTGTTCAAATAAATGTGATTAAAATGAGTAAACTGTGTTTATATATATGGTTAACGTCTCGGCTTACAGTGCGACTATATGTAGCTTTACTAGAAAGATGCTACGGTGTTACATAACATTGTGTTGTAACGGATCTTACGTAACACTGAGGGACATAAATCCGTCTTATACTGTTTTCTCTTCTTTATTCACTAGGTGGAGCCCTGTCTGCACGGAATAACGGACTCGGCTGTAAAAAATAAATAAATCGTTCGCCCTGAGAACAATTAACTCACTCAGCTCCCGAAATTAACACCGGCTCCGCTGACTTACAATTCATATTATTCACAAATTGGGTGCATAGGGCCCAATGAGTTTGTGTTGAAGGAGGAGTTACAAGACGTGATGGAGCCAAGTGCTGCTGTACTGGTGTCTCCCTCGCCCTCAAGCATGGCGGGTCTGGAGGCGGGATCTTCAGATGGAGCTTTGTCCTTCACGGATGAGGCGGTGTCCATCCTGACATCCAACAGCCTGCTAGCCCGCTCGCTGCTGGGGCGCTCGTCAGCACTCAAGCGTAAGGAGAGCCCCAGTGGCAGCAGTAACAGCGGCAGCCGCCGTAAGCGTGAGTTCATCCCCGATGAAAAGAAGGACGAAGGCTACTGGGACAAGCGCAAGAAGAACAATGAAGCGGCCAAGCGCTCACGGGAGAAGAGGCGCGTCAACGACATGGTGCTGGAGAGCCGTGTGATGGCATTACTTGAAGAGAACGCCAGACTGCGGGCAGAGCTGCTGGCCCTTAAGTTCCGCTTCGGATTGGTCAAAGACCCTTCGGACGTGCACGTGCTGCCCCTGGCCACTCCCACCTGTGCCCAGGCACCCTCCGCTACTCGCTACTTTGTCCCCCATAGTGAGGGAGCCCAGCCCAGCACGCCGGCGCCCCCTCAGCCTGCACCTCCTCACGGTTGCCTATACAGCGGACGAGGAGTCCGCGACAACAGCAGCCTGTCTGAAGATTCCGGCTTCTCCACGCCCGGTGGCTCCAGCGTGGGCAGCCCCGTGTTCTTCGATGACCGGATGAGCGAGCACGGCAAGATGTCGCCACACGGCGGCGAGGAGCCGGGCTTTGAGCCCCACCCCTGCCCCATGGGGATGGCCGGCGAGGGACTCCCCAGTGGTAGCCCAGTGGGGCTCTACCCTGGAGACATGTCACGTGACACGGTGACCAGGCTGGACTCCGGGGAAACGATGAAGAGCTTGCCACACAAACTGCGTTTCAAGGTGGCGGGAGGTGGGGATGGCAGCGACGTGGGCGGGGCCCAGCCAGAGCCCAGGCGTAGCCCCATGCAGTTGACCGTGATGCGAGAGCCAATGAGGAGTCCCACCTTCTTTGCGGGCCCTGAGGGCCCCGCCGTGTGGCAGCAGCACCTGAGGGAAGAGGGACGCGGTGGCCGGCCCTCCCCGGAGCAGCAATATGGCCCCCAGCCGACCGGGTACGGCGTACTGACCCACAGGGGCCAGACGGACTCACAGTACCACATGGAGAACCGCGCCCTTCGCTGCCAGCTCAGCTCCCTCAGCGAGGAAGTGGCCCAGCTCAAGAGGCTGTTCTCTCAGCAGCTGCTCTCCAAGGCAAAATAAGAGCCCGAAAGGGACCGGCTCGCTACCTCGATCAGCAGAAGGACCTGTCACTGGGCCGGAGCACTAGGCAGGAGGACGGGGGTGCCCCAACCTCAAAGAAAATGACATGGGAATGGGGGAGTTGCAGCTTTCTAAACATTTACAGTGACACTGTGCCAAGGGACCAGCTTAAACTCTGACCCCCACCTTCTAAACACCACAGCCAATCACTGCCAGCAGATACTGCTTATCAGCAGCTTGTTTTGTATAAATAACGGCAGTGATTATGTCACGTGGTGTTAAAGCTGCCTGTAACACTGTACTGTTACTACTGTTTCATCCTCTTCCTCTGACACTGTAAGAACTGCTGAGATTAAACAAAAAAAAACACACCTCTCAGTCTATATATACTCGTATTATGTTAAGCTTGGCTTTGTTGTCCATTCAGGAAACCTCACAAAAGTCAGGCCCATTTAATGTCTCAATTACTCAATTTTCTACGTTTCTATTGTGATTATGGTGTGTTATGAGGGGAATGCATCTCCCCCACAGGGGATCAGTAACGTTCCATCTTATCTTATGTGGACGTCGGACTTGCCTTGAGGTAATGTGTGTGTTTATGTGCTTGTGTATGACAGTAGAATCCATGACAGAGAGGTAGGCAGCCAATGAAGAGAGCCAGCTGAAGACCCTGGTACAAGGATCCCCACGCCAAAGCAAATCTTTTGCATCCTCCGTGTTAAATTTCAGGACATCATGTGTTGTGCTTCATGTATGACAGAAGGTGCAATGGCAGGAGACACAATGGGGAGATAAAGAGCGCCTGTGGCATGCAAATGGAAGGACAGGAACTACACCTGTCAGGGATAGTAACCAAACTAAAGAGCTCGGAGACTCTTCTGGTGCTTTAGTTTCCATGGCTGCGTGGGAAACCTCAGCTCAGAGCCACGTCCTTCCAGAACAGCCGAGATTAGTACACTGAAATCATTCTGATGTGCGTGCCGTTGGAAACAGCACGAAAAAGTCATTGCCCTGAATGATATTCTTTTTGGTTTTCTGAGAACATGTTCTATCATCACGGACAGCTTTCTTTCCCCCAAATCCAACTAGTTTATTTAAGCCATGCACCGTCAGTATCAATTTGTTTTAACCATTTATTTGTCCATAATATCTATCTATTATGTAATATAATGTTCTGTACATTTTATGAACAATGTAAATAAATGTTTTTTTGACAACGAGGGCAACATGCATGTTTAATTTTTTTATTTTGGAATCATCCAACTGTCCGCAGCTGATTATCCAGTACGGAGTTTGTGGCTGCCCCAAGAACCTATCCCAGAATTCCAGCCTGTTGCATATTTTGAGTTTTTGCCTACGTGTTGTGACCACAGAAGAAAGGCCAACAGACAGATCGATGATGGGGAACGACAGACGCACCAGCTGTAGGAACGCAGCGTATCACTCGCTTAATCGCCATAGGGGCTCGACACAGATAACGCACAGCCTGGCGTCCTCAGCACCGGCACGCAGTCCCCTCAGTAAGGACAGTTATCCTTATCTCTCCACTCAGTCACTTTCAGCGTCATTAAACCTTCAACGGAAACAAACAGTTTCGTCGTAGCATATTTAAAATTGCTCTGTTTAGGAATAAGGAGAGAATATTTGAATCATCGCCTACACAGCTGTTTATCAAAGCAGCTGCCTGAGACCTTTTCTGAGGCCACATTCTCCACAGATGTCGAGGGGTACCCTTACATGTCACAAATACAGTATCATATCCTCTTTGAAGAACTACAAACGTACAGGCAAAAAAACAACTTTCAAAATTCAAGAAAAAATAGAGAAGGATCTTATGACCACCTGGAGAGGATCAATTCTGGATTCAGTATCAGAAGTATCCTCTGTTCCACTTCGTTACACTACAGCTTCTGTTTTTTTTCACCTTTATGGTAATGCAATACTGAAGCAGTTAATTAATTATCTCAGTTAATTAATGCAGTGCTGAAGCTGAGATGATTATCAAGAGGGTGGAATGGAATTTTTTTTCAGCGCACGTGTACAAATCTCCATTTACACAAGGTTTTTTTTTTTACACCGTGAAAGTGCCATGTACACTTATTAATATGCAGCAAGCAGCCCTGAGTTCGACAGGTCCCGGCAGACACATAGAGAGCAAGGAGCTGTCTAGCAGGAACCCGATGAACAGCCCCTGCTGAGACGCAGAGCTCCTCTGAGTCACCACTGCCACGCACCAGCCAGGATCTCTGCTCCCCGTGGGCCGCAGAATGGAGTGGAGGACAGTGAGCAGCCTGGGTGGCAAAATGGAACCCATCCAAAAAACAGCTTTATAAAATCTGCTTCGTATTAGTGTGGCTGACAGAGAAGGAGGAGGAGCGACGAGCGACTCAGTTCATTCAACATCACTTAGCTTCTCAAGAGGCTTCCATTCAGGATTACCTCCAAACCATAGCCATTTACACTTTTTCAGACACAACTGGGTTCCTACTAAAAGAAACTCCAGCTAAGTACTAAACTTAAAAGTACAACACTCTCCTAATTGTTGGTTGCATACTTCACTCCCTAACCCCGCCCCCACTGTGGCTTATCAGAGCCGAGCTGCATCCTGAACTCAATTCTCAAACTAACTCTTAATTCACTAATGCATAAAAAATTTACTTGGACACATGTGCATCTGGCTGATAACAAAAGTCAGAAACTCGGCCACACAACATGTTTACTGAAGTAGCACAAAGCGCATAATTTAAGCAGACTACGTTTTGAAATAAGACCAATCAGGATTTAGTGGCAGCCCATTGGCTCGCTCACCTTTCACTAAGGCTCACGTTGCCTCCGGTTACCACCTGTTCAGCCTCACGCCGAACATTCGCAGGTTTGTCTATTTGTTACTTTGTTTATTGACTCGGCAAACTCTGTCGTTCAATGTGGTTCGTAGGTCGGTGTGTCAGGGGGCATCAGTACTTAATCAGTAACTGTAACGTTCATTATAATAGCAGCTGGAACATACAGTTAAAATCATTTGTTCCTAATTTAATATGGGCATATTTTTCACACCTGCAAGCCAATAATAATAAGCACCCCACCTTCATAAAAATATGACTGTCCCAGCTTAATTACTGCAGTATATTACCCGTCCCTGTCTACCCAGCCCATGTAAGAGTGCTACATCCATACATGTGCCTTATTGTCTCAGTTTACTTGCATTGTAATTAGTTTTCCATTTTGCATACAAACAAAACATAATAGTTTTTATATCGAGGGACTAACCTGACCTTTGTATATGTACCACAGTGGGTGATTTTCCTATTAAATATCTAGGTAGTTTAATCCAAACATATTAATTGGTCATTTCCAGCATATGTTTATGCTTACCCCCCCCCCCCCCGATTCTAACAAGGTTCTGCAAACACTGAGTCATGTGTAAAGCTACCGACCTCAACCACACCAGTGATGGAGCAAGAGAGGAATCGGGGGGGTAGGAGAGGGTTGCCTCCCAGTGAAATGGAAACCAGATGATATTACGTCATCTCTGCTCCTTCTCCCTACAAATGCTGCCCTCTCCACATGGGAGACTCCCTTTGAGGAGTGACTGTCATTGTTGAGACCATGAAAGGAACTGCGGTTCCCTCTGACTGTGGACCGCGATGGTCTCAGCAGTGTGTCTGAGTAATGGAGTGAGAGGGAGCGATAAAAAAGAGCCTGTTTGGTCATGGACTTGACTGGGATCTTAAATAAATGTTAAGTCGACCCTTTGTTTGCCCCGCCTCTCCCCCTCTCCCTGCCCGCCTCCATCTCCCCCCTTTTTTTTTGCGGGTAAAAAGGCCTGTTGCTAGGCAGGCAGTGCGACGGTTGCCACGGGAACACTTGCAGACGCAGCTGGGAGGGAGGGGCCGGGGATGGGAAATACAGAAAAGTGGGGGGGGGTTTGCCAAGTTCAAGGCCAGCGTTTCAGCTTTGTGTTACTGCCGGCTTGAGAACAAAGAGGGGAAGAAGGTAGCATATTCAGAGAGGTGGGTGTAATTCTAGTGGCCACACCCTCTTTCTCTTACCCTCTGCTTGACAGGTCACCTCTCTAAAGTGGGATAATTCCACGTCATTCACTGAATACACTGCAAAAGCAGCAGATGACTTTAACCCTAACCCTGCTTCCGCAAGACACATCTTCCCTGACTCTGCCAGAAACCATCAGAATGCAGTCCATATACAAACACATCAATATATCATTTAGTCATTTTAAAATTAAATCAACTACACAAACGGCAGAACACACAAAAATAAGCAGTAAATACAACGTATAGTAAATGTGAAATATGAATATTCTAAATATTAATATTTTGAAAAGTAAAAGCATTGTGAGTAAAAGTGGACACAAAATTTAAATATATTAAGACTACTAGTGCACTTATACGATAGCAGACAAAGACCAAGCATTGCGCACATTGGATAATGATTGTTACTAGTAATGGGCAACAATGACTGGAACAATTTCCTTTCTGTCACATAACCCCTCTTCACCCCTACCCTAGTCGCCCCCGGACCCCGTTACTCGACACCAGCCGTCACACAAATACGCACACAAACCTCACGCCGGTAGCGGGGTACCCGTGCGTGTGACTCAGTCGGTGCGGCACAGACACGCATCTCACAAGGCACCCGCACCCCCACCCCCTCCACGGCTTTACAGCGCGGAGCTGAATCCCGGGCTCAGTTGTCACGTCTGGACGAATATGGAAACGCGATACTCGATAGAAATACATTATGGGTCCCACAAGCTGCAGCTCTCCGGCGCGAGCGCAGAGCGGCGGAACCCGACGCTGCTCGCGCTTTCCGACTGCTTACGTCTTGCGCAATCAGTTTTGCAACACGACCACAATGCCGGTGACAGATATTGTGCAATTTCTTTCAAATTCAGGAAACATTTCGATATATATAAAAAAACAAGATTTTAAGGAACTAAGACAAATGCAATAAATAAAATGAAAACATATTAAAAACTGCCGATATCAGAGAGACGGGAAAAATTCTTGCCCAGCGATGCTTGGAAAATCCAAGTAAAAAAAAAAACGTAAAAGAGATCCATAAAAAATTACTCTGGTGAATTGCTGTCACTTAATCTATGTGATTCTTAATGATTGCTGTGGAGGCATCTATCCAGAGTAAGTGGATGACGTCATCAAATGTTCTTTAGCCGTCCTTGAAGGAAACTTGCCTTTTACTCCCAATAGCCCTCATGATCTTGAGGTTAATGCGAACTTAAATTCAGTTTTACATCTTAAGACACTAGGCCGTCACCATCTTTATTAATGGACACATTGTATTAATTAGCGTAATTGAAGCCCCAAATATTTGAAATGCATATGTAGCTAATGAGTTATGCTGTGTTCAGATGCATGTTTTCATCCATGATCCAGCTGTTTATTTTGGTCAAGGTGGGGCCACAATCCATACAGCACAAGGCAGTACCACTGAGCCACCATACGTCCCACACATTCCCTCAGTCTAACTGTCCTGTCGGTTCCTGTTTGAGCAGCACAGGCCTGCTTCCTTTCCTTTGCCTCCCAATCACTCATCCCTGTCCCTCGTCTGGTCCTCATTTCCCCTGTATGTAGGTATCAGCTTGTACCGTGCTCCCTAGCTCAGTCATTGTTGATGCTAACCCTTGTGCAGGTTGGTGTTGGTACTGCACCCCCCACCTCCCGCCCACATCATCATTAGGTAGTGTCCCCTCTGCCCAGCAGCCCTGACCCTCATCCCCGTGCTAGGTTTGCCCTGAACTAGGGGCGGCGCAGGTTTTTGGGATAACTTCCCAATCAGCCAATAACAGTGTTAACAATAACAGAACCACTGTTTTAATACTGGCGGATTGAGAGGTCATCCCAAAAACATCGGCCCTCCATAGAACAGGTCATCCACCCCTGACCTAGACCCTCTTAATCATTCCCGTTGGCCTCCTGCTTTTGACCCCACACAATATGTTTCTTGTTTCTCTTTGTGTACTTTTTGGTTCATAATAAAACCTCTTTTAGTTCCCCCAAAGGCTAGATCAGAATTGTCCCTCCTTGCCGTGACACATACATCCTACTTCTTAGTAACTATTAAAATTATCAACCAAAAACTTCACAATGACACAGTGCTAATAGCAGTCTCATACACATCTTAATTATATGAACATCCAGCTCATTACTGTCACATCAAGATTTTATCAGAACTCTACAAACCTGATACACAGACACTTATTTTCTGTGATGTGCTCAAATACAGTAGGGGATCCTTTGGGCAAAAGAGGCACATGCCTGCTTATGATGTCTGAAATGCCGAATGTATGAGAAGCATCAATATATGACATTACTCATATTTATCATAAAATATGATACCACTGGTTGATTTAAATGTACTGTACTTCATTACAGGAAAGAAGGTGCCGGTTCACTTCCTGTGCAGGGGTTGGACTGTGGTTTTAGGTACTTATTCCCTAGAATTAGTATTTAACCTCAAATGGTTCAAAAGAATTTCCACGTGTATAAAATCGCTTTTAGAAAAAAAGCTAAAGCAGGGGTCACCAACTCCGGTCCTGGAGAGCTACTATCCAGTAGGATTTCTATTCTACCTGGCTTCTGATGAGCCACACCTGTTCCCGGTATTTACCTGAGAAATGGCGTGGCTCATCAGAAGCCAGGTAGGATAGAAAACCTTCTGGACAGTAGCTCTCCAGG
>JAODLD010000101.1:8257445-8292060 GCA_026781065.1 Mormyrops boulengeri
GTCCACGTTTTTGCTCCCTCCCAGACAGTCCACTTTTTTGCCCCCTCCCAGACAGTCCACGTTTTTGCCCCCTCCCAGACAGTCCACATGTTTGCCCCCTCCCAGACAGTCCACATTTTTGCTCCCTCCCAGACAGTCCATGTTTTTAGTCCCTCCCAGCTCCCGGAAAACAAAAACCATGGACCGGGTTGGGAAATACAGGTCTAAGGTACTGTGACATTTTATGTCACTTGTTCTACTTTAAATCTCTTCAAAACCTCTGAAAGTCCCACATGTGACTGTCTTGGCCTGAGGGCTACCCGCCCCCTTCCCCCCTCCCCCCATAAGGTAGCACCTAATAAGCATTCTTTGAGGACACTCAACACAGAAATCCCCCAAAAAAGAGACACTACCAATAGTAAACAAAACAAAAGTGAACTAAATCCAACTGCTAGCAAAGAAATAGTGTCTCTCATCCACTGAATGAGTGAGAACATCAAGCAAGAAAATTTTAATAGTACAGCACCTGAGCTAATGTGATACTTTAGGCTAAAATTGTCGCAAGTGTGCAACGGCTCGGTCAATGCAATATGGGGGCTGAATTTCCATGCTGTTAAAATGTAGCAACTAAAGGCACTTAAATTAAGATGCTTTAATTAACATGCAGAAACGATAATTTATGCAAAAAAACACATTAAATAATAAAAAAAATAAAGCAAAGATTTAAAACTTAGCTTCTTTAGAGGAACGTAGGAATCAGGGGAAATTGGGGGCGTGTACCCTTCTCCCATTATTTAATTTGACTTAATTTGTCACCCCCTCTAATAAATAAAAATTTTGAGTTTACATTAAACTCTCTCTTACGCCCATGCTTCTTCAAAAGATCCAATGATCTGAACACTGGTCATATCAAGACTTTTATAGGCCTGACGTATTCAATAGTAAAAAAGTACAATACATATTATAATTACCATTAATTTTCCCATTTCTCGCAGTCGTTTCAGCATAGAGATGAGGATAAAATAAAAACGTAAACCGAGAAGTTTCTCTTTACGTTGGAATTCCTGCCATGTTCCGTTGCCGTGATTTTCCTTAAATGCAGAGAAAGGTACGTCCGCCGCAAATTAAAAATAAAAATAAAAAGCACAGAAATTGTCTAAAGAAAAGACTTAGTTCGGTCTTTTGCGCGAAGAATAGCTTTGTTAATACAAGAAAACAATTGCAATGAATAGTATTCCGGGTGATGCAAGAAATATGTGATATCGAGCGAAAATACGCGCTACACTGAAACGCGGCGGCGTCGCTCCGAAGTCACCTGCTCCACCTGTGGCTGCGGCCCCGGGCAGCGCGTCCCTTAAAAATCAGGCGCTTCCTCTTCACTTTCGGATTTGACAGCGCAGTTTGGAGGCGGAGAAACAAGCGCAGCCCATTTTACCTGCTACAGTCGCCACTGACGACGTTACTGCGCGAGCATACATTTATAAAATTCCCAATGTCACATATCATCAGGTAATTTATTTAATGCTATAACTTACATATTGAAAATCCAGCTTGTCTATTTATGATGTGCATTTCATAGTAGATAAGTACACAAAGAAGAGCTACAGAAATTCTTTAATTACATTAAGCACATTTCACCTACTTAATATCTAAATAACTCATAAAATCTAGTGTAATTGATAACTTAGGGAATTACATCCCTGAGTGGGATTGGTGGAATATATAGAAATTACATCAACATGGGATGTACTACATGAAAGAATGGCACTCTGCTCATTAAACGCCCAATATCCTCATCTGTTTACATTTCTCGCTCTTATGCTTTCCATGCTGACAGCCTGACATCCTCGGTGCCCCGTGACGTCAGAATCAGTCGCCAAGGTCGATGCAAACTGACTTCTGTTTTGTTTGTGTTACATTCACGTCGACGTTTTTGTTCCCTTTGTATGGGGCGAGGCTCGCAGATGTGGGTCATGAGCTAAAATTACACCAAACTAAAGTTACGTCCGTTTCCATGCTAAATGTGCTTCACAACTGTAAAATGGGATTATTTGATAATAATAATATAATTAACTAATAGTAATAATGTTGTTATTAATTTAAATGTATAAGTCGAGCAGGTGATGATCAGATTTTGTGATCACAACAGATGTCATATATTGCAGGATCTGTGGTATTCTACCATTCCAACTTGGCACACTGTACTCACAGTAAGCACACTGTAATCACAGTAAGCACACTGTACTCACAGTAAGCACTTACAGTTGGACAAAGAACCTTTGTAAACAAAATGAGTGAATAGATATCAAAAATACTGAATTATATGTCAGTTCACCCCATCTGCCTATAAATTAACATCATCAATGGATGAGCTACAGACACAGACCCACTGTAATTAAGGGGGGCTTTGTGGAGATTAATCAGCACTGAAGAATAAGACCTGGATGAACATTACAGTGAGATCACATAAGTCAGTAATTCAGATAATCACTGAAGGGTCCCATAAAGGGAGTTTTATTCTGAAATGGAAATGAGCTCAGAGCTTAGGTTTGCGACGTTCTTCCAGCTCTCACTGTATGAATTAAAAGTCATAACACATCTTTTTTTCTTGCATACTTAAGGCTGATTTATACGCCATGACCTACACCCTACACTGTGACCTACACCCTACGCCATGACCTACACCTGACCCGTGACCAATGCTGTGACCTACGCCGTGACCTACACTGTGACCTGCGCCGTGACGTACACCCTACGCCATGACCTACACCCTATGCCATGACCTACACCTGACCCGTGACCAATGCTGTGACCTACGCCGTGACCTACACTGTGACCTGCGCCGTGACGTACACCCTACGCCGTGACCTACACCCTATGCCATGACCTACATCGTTGCGGGTGTTTGTACTTGTGGGCTGGCGTGTCTGTGTTTGGATGTCACATTTATTGTCTCCCTACCCTGTGTGATTGTTGAATTATGCAAATGAAAAGGAAAAAAAATTTTTAACAAAGTATCCATTCATCAACTCCTGGCTACATTTGTGCTGCTCCAAACTTCCCTTAGACTAATTTAGAAAAATGCCAAGACACTACCAAAGTCACTTTTTTATACATTGTCCCTTTTAAAGTTAGTGTCTATGCTACCTATTGCTACGATGTCTAGGGTGGGTTAATGCTAGATATAAATGGTGCTTCAGATTTAATCAGCGATATAAGTACACCTGGGATATATGCTTTCTTCACTTTCATGAAAAAAAATGAAAGCTACCAAGTGGACCAATCACAGAGTGGACCAATCATCATTATCCAGTCATTAATTTGATGTGGTGTCCTTCACAGGACATCCAGGACCCGTGTAACACACATGGCATGACACCCTTTGACTGGCTCTCCGTTCACAGTAATACAGACCCTGCTGTTCACTACATTAAATATAAACAGCAGCGCCACACAGACGTCTCCCAATTAGAATGCCAGCACTGACCAGAGAGTAGCGATCCGTGTCCAGGAGGTGGAAGCTACGCAGCCAGACGCCGGCCCGCGGCTCGAGCTGGACGTCCGCGCAGCTCTGGTGGTCCAGGCACAGCCGCCTCCTCATCTGGCTCACCCTGGCCCACAGGCCCCGCCCCCTCCTGGCCAGCAGTGTAGACCTGCGGCATGAGCTCATACCTTCGCGGTATAGGTCGCTGGGGTCCTGGGGGTCCTGGGATAGGCACAGCAGAGAGAGAACTCGGGGTACCCAGCCACGAGCACCAGCTCCATTCATTTCACGCTCATGAGGCACCTACTCAAAACAGCTGGCCCAACGTTCTTTGCATATACAAATACCCAGGAAACATAAAAAGGAAGGTGACCACAGAGGAGAACAACAAAAACTCTTTCAGTTGGATTAGTGGGGAGAAAAAACCTCTGAGGGGTCCAAGGTGAACTCCCCCCCCCCCCCAGACACGCTCAGTTTATTTAATTAAAAATCCTGATGTATATAAAACAACTTAATATATAGTTATAAAGTTATAGAAGGTAGGACTAAACAAAATCATCTGTATAATTAATGTCTTTCATTGTGTTATTATTTTTATCATCAACAATAATAATAACTTTTGTTTTGCATGTGGGAATAATCCATAGGCTACTCATTCTCCAAAAAACTGATATTAACTGGGCTAATGGGAAATTTGTGATTTTCCGTTTACGCCATCATTGGCCAGTTTCCTAATACCACATCATTTCAAAGCGACTTTTGCAGTATCTTGTGAGAAAAACAGCGGTTTAACTTCGGGATTAATTAATCATCTGCAGTAAAGAAAATCTAACCGGTGTTTCCGTATTCATATTTTGGGCTCCTTCTCATACGCAGAGTATGACCGCAACTCTGTGAATTTCAGAGCTACCACCAAAATACAATTTCAAGTCCAACCACCAAAATACAGCCTGACAACAGAAACATATTCTAATTAGTCATAAATCGGATGTCACAAATAGAAATACTTTGTGATATACTCAGGTCACTTGTGACACGCTTAATACAAGATAAACCGTGAGTCATCATCTTTACCGTGTATACTGACATTCCAGTTTCATTGGTAACAATCCAAGACACAAACCGTATACATAAACTAAAATGTAAATCCAAACAGGTCGCACGAACATCTCACTAACATCTGGCTATATGGGTAAGGTTTCCCCGGACCAGATCCTGTCTGCAGCTTGCGTAATTTAGGCTCAACTGCCAAAAACAGTTGTTCACACATACGCAGGGGACTTACTGAGAAGATTCAGAAGTGGATCTCCACCGGATTGCCAAGAAGGAGATTAACGTCAGGTCCCGTTACACATGGCTGCTGCCTTCCCCTATGCCGTTTCTGACGGGCAGAAAAAAAACAATTGTAGCCTAGACACAGAAGAATTGGTATAGTGTCTCTGAGTGATGCTTGCACCTGGTCCGCTCTTCAGGACAGTTTCTTACAGTTTCAAAGTATATTCTTTGTACTATTTAGGTACTCAGCGTCCATGAAAGTAATTAAAGATCTGTCATATTAAATCATTTCGCCTCACTCATGCGTTTACTTGAACATCACGCCCCATTTCTCTCGCCCTTTTCTTTTGTTTTAGTCCTGGAGTGTCCGCAGACCAATTTTCGTTTTCCCACGCACAAAACGCCGTTCTAAAATACTGAAACCAAAAAACTTAGTCCACATCGACAACAAGACTGGTTCTGTGGGTGTGCGCTAATTAAACCGCAAAGTAAGAGAGTATGAAGAGGAATCCTCCAAAATGTATATTGCTTTTCAAACGTTTATAACATGACTCTCGGTCATTTGAGAGATGGTGATCGCATCATCGGATCACTGTGTAAAATGATTTACCACAAGTTTTCCACAAACGTTTTTATCGCGTGGTTGTCATGATGCCGAAAACACAAATAGTCCTACGCTCGTCGATCAGGAACAAATACTATAATAAGTTAGCATAATTCTTTCTTTAGACACAGAGTAGGGAATTTTTCGGTTGCATGGATGGCGGATGACAAAACGGGAGGGTCTCCCTTATATTTAAACTCTTGTATTTATCGATCTGACGGTGAATTTGTTTCACTAATGAAACCCTTTCTTTTTGTCATTAAAATCGATTTATGTTGCTTTATGCTAAAATTAAATTATTTGCCAATTAAACCATTAAAATATTTTTGCTGCTTTATGTTAAAATTAAGTTAAATTTCTCGCCGTCAGTGTCCTTTAAATCTATGTGCATTTTAAACGACATAAATCACATTAACAGTTCAAAGGAAGGTTTGTCAAAGAAGGTGCTTGAAAGGAATGCAGAGACGCATTGCGCTGCAATTACCCTATATGAGCGGTCAGGTGCGTGATTACTTCTGGGCGTAAAGGTCATGACACATTGTATGGTAACTGTAGCCTGTAACTTTATGGAGGAGAAATTAATAAAATAAAAATAAAAAACAATTCAAGCAGATCTGTTTCGAAATCGCCCGTGTGACTATTAAATTAATCAACTAAATAAGATGGTGATAGCCGACATTGTTCCTGGAGAGACTAAAGCATGCCTCAAATTGTTTTATATACAACCAAATAGCAATGCATCTGTTTTAGGAAGATTGTACCTGACCCCCTTTCTGCGGTCGAATATTTACAAACCAAGTCAACTCTGTTAACGTTACTACTAATCACAAACAAAGTATACGTCAGCGTTCTTGCCATGTTAATTATGTTCGGACAAACAAAAATTAGGTTGAACTTCCAGGTCGGCAAAACCACGGGGAATTACTTATCTGAAGCGCTGAACTGGTCTAACGGGGATCATGTGCTCTGGAGCGCGGAACACATGACAGGGCTCGATGCGTTAAGGTCAGGAGACGAGCAATTCACCGAGGTATTTGACTTATTGTAAGAATTTCCCTGTGACAAAGCGGCCAATTCGTGTAGCGCCTAAGTAATTTCTTAGGATAGTTCCAAAAGGTTATATTCTAAAATAACACATATCACGTGATGCATCAAGTAACCGAACAGAAAATTACAGTTTACTGGTAATCCGTAAACTAACATATATTTTTTAAAGGATGACTTTATACATTTTGAGATATCTGTTATGCCAAGATGGAATTTTAGCTATGATTGTAGCAAGTATACGCTAAACATAACGCAAGTAATATGGAGATAAAAAATAATCTCAGTCCATAGCCGGAGAAGCGAAAGGGTGCACATAGCCTATGTTTCTTGTGCTAAAATACTCAGTAACCTGTTTTAAACTTTACAGGGAAAGCAGCTGAAACAGTCACGTGCGCTTAGGAAAATAAGCTTCCTGTGTAGGAGTTTGGTTTATGGATTTGTCTAGCAAACAAACATGCGAGATAGCCGATGAGAAAACTACGCCCGCTTTTCCCACAAGTATACGCACGCACTTCCGTTCCTCTTGCAGGACTGCAGCCAGCTGCCTTGCTATATAATAGTTTGCCCCACAGATGAAACCTGGCAACTCTCTTTTAATACGTATATGCATTTCTCATGCACACTTTTCCTGTAGTCTGACATAAATATTGTTCATTTTGTTACTCCGACACCATTTCTAATACACTTCTCTGTTTGTGTGAAATATATTCCCCAAAATATTTATTATAGGGCAAATGTCTTTGGACATTTATTTTACATGAAGATATGTGCGAATAGAGTAAATCGAATTTCACCGGATTTTGCAATGGACATGAATCGGTAACATAACACTGCATTGTGTGTCCAGCATTATATCAATGATTTTTATTTCATTTTTAGTATCATGTATTTCTGTGTAACAGGCAGGTTATGGGACCCCTATATCACATGGTATATGGTGTCTGAGGGAACTGTACTTTTTTGGACCCCTATACTGTATCACATGGTATAAGGTGTCTGAGGGAACTGTACTTTTTGGGACCCCTATATCACTACTTTTTGGGAATCAGAGATTCTCTTCCTAGTACAACGAGCTTTATTCATTATCTGAGAATAGAACTGTTAGTAATGAAATATGTCAGGATTTAGCCTCAGTGTTCTGATAAAGCTGCTTCACTACAGAATGCTTACCATAAATAACTTTCTGCTGTACAAAATATACCACTTTAAAAATGTTCTTTATTCTTTATTGCCTTTACCCAAGACCAATTATAAGTTGCAGAGTAATACAAAGAAATTAATATTGTACGTCATATAAGAAGGACACACAGCGGGCAGGATAAGGACAACAAACCATTTCATGTTGCTTCACTTTCCACTGTTCGTCTGACTTGATTCCAGAGGTATTTGGATGTGAATCTTTCCATGCTATTTGCCCAGTATTTGTCATCTTATTTGACCCGAAACAACAAGCAAGCACTCTAAAGCTATAATCCCCCAGCCACAGGGGTTTAGAGTCAGGATGTTTCGCGGTATTTTCATCATCATACATAAATCAAGTATCTCAAACAGCAAATCTGCTTGCTAAAGTGAGAGTCAGTCAGGCTGCCCTCCCTGAGCGTGCCATGGATACAGGAAGGCCACACTTTGAATAGCATTGGTGTGAGAACACAGAGAGGAGAAGACAAGGGCATCAAAGGATGAGCAATATCACCCAATGAGTCATGCTATACACTAAACAATGAAGCCAACAGATGCCATGTGCGTCAGGGCTGAATCGCCGCTCTTGCATTCCCCAGCTCCTTGTCCGGTGAAATGAATCTTGTAAGTTTAAACTACCTCCACCTTTAGCTTCCAGTGACACGCAGCTACAGAATCGCTGGCTGACCATGACCGCACGGCGTCTCGGTGTTAGCACCGCCATTGCAAGCCCAACTTGTACAATAGGGGTTTAGTCTGCGACTCACGAGTAGGTGGAAAGAGAGAGGGGCATTGGGTCACGTGACCGCCTCGGCCTGCTTCCAGCGACTCGCGTGCCCTGCCGTCGTACCCTTGGTCTCAGAACATGATGCAGTCGTTTCCAAATGGATCTGTTGTTTTTGGGTCACAAGTTTCAAGATTGGGGGGGGGGGGGGGTGAAACTGGCGGAGGGGAAGTTAATTTCAGGAAACCAAAACAGTGGGAAAAAGAAACAAAACTACAGTGGCGTGACAGTATAAGGTTGTTTTGGGACGCCTCCGTTGATGGAAATATTATTGCCTCAACATGCTGTGCTGAGATGGTGCAGACTGGTTCAAACTGGCTTCAGGCTCAAGAATCAAATAAAACGCAATTATGGTGTCAAATAACGACTAGCAGTCACTGACAACACTAACTCTAAGGCATTTTAAGGTATTTTAGATGACTAAAGCCAGTGGAAGGTAGAGCCAGGGCAGAGTCTGGGTGAGGAAGTGTGACCGTCAGCCCTGAGCATCAGGAAACATTGTCAGTGAAGTCAAGTTGACCCTTGTTAGCATAAATATCTTGGTATGGTTATATAGCGAGGTGGGGGACAGGAGAAGGGCAGAGGAGAGCTGGGCCCTGCCAGGACGCAGGCTTTCCTGTCAACACAGTGGTTATGCGTTTATAATCAGTGCGTTTTAGGGGCTTTCAGAGTCGTCTTAAGAGTGCCTGGTTTGTCCCACATCTTGCGTAAAATTTTCTGTTTAATGCAGTACAGATGCTGCTCGCGTTATGATGTGTTTGACTCACGATATTTCTACTTTACGATGGTGCAATAGAGATGCACAGTCATTAGTCATCAAACTTTGAATTCTGATCTTTGACCAGGCTAGTGATACACGGTACAATAATTTATACTGTCGCTAGGCAACGGCAGCAACCCCCCAGCCACGTTTCCAGACCCTGTAGTGATTGTTAGCGTAAACATTTCATACAGTGTTTAACAATGGTGTGTTTTTCTGTAATCAAAAAATTTTCCCAAGCCTATTATATCTACTTAACACCCTATGAATTTATATTTGACTTACCATATTTTCAAATTACGAGGGGTTCATCAGAACGTAACCCCATCATAAGTCATGGAGAATCTGTATTTTGCTCAGTCTCTGCTCACCTTTGTAAGTCATCTGCCTTATATCACGTCATAAAGCTTTTTGCATGATATCCAGTTCCCTTATTATAAGTAAACACAGTGCAGGCCGTCCCCAGGTTGTGAACAAGATCCATTCCCTGAGTCTGTCTTCAGGTCGAATTTGTAGGTAGGTAACAACACAATACAAAATCATAATAATAATACAGTAATAATAAAATTAAGTACATATGGTACAGTACTGTACCCAGGGACGGTCTGTACTCAAAATGAATGTATGTGAAATATCATCTGATGTAATGAAACTATCAAGATTTTAAAAGGTAAAAGCTGCCCAGAAAAGCCAATTTGATTTTGTACTCCTGTACTGCAAAGGTGCGCTGGTGGGCAGGGCTACACGCCCCCCCACCCTTGATGTCACCGTCACCATCACTGTCATCATTCGCTGTTTCATCAGTATGGTGTGCTGAGTATCGTGACCTGAGCCTGAAATGAATGAACCATCACAACATCAAACATAAAAGAAGGCCTCCTGTTTCCAGTACAAATTTAGGCCTGACCCTACAGTACAGACCAATGGCAGAAATAGACGCCACGCACAGACTTGACTCCCCGGACTGGATGACGGTCCCCGGACTCATCCCAAAATGGCTCACGGCTTGTTCTTTTTCTTCTTTATGCGCATCTTCCTCTTGGTCCGTGAGTCAATGATCATCTGAGACTGGCGTTTGAGGGCAGCGCGGGTGATGATGTCACTCTCATCGTCCCCACTTTTCTCATCGTCTGTTGTGGTGTAGGACATTTGAGGAGGAACCTTAACTTGATACATCTACTGAAACGCCAGTTTTCAAAATAATACCAGGCAACGTAGGCGTGTAATTCTGCGTGTTGATGATACGCGCTTCAGGCAGGAACAGTTCATTTGAATAAAACCGTAGTATATAATAAAAATGGTAAACTTGATATGGCAGTCGTGAGTGCTTGACAATGACGCTTAATGTTGCTGGTCTATTGTCTGTATGCATATGGCAGTCCATAGTGAATATGGGGGCCCCTCCCATGTTTGTTTAAGGAACAACCTACGCTTAAGCACCGTGTTATGTACACACCTATTAGAACATGTTACATAACCTTAAATAAAAGATTGGTAGCAGTGATTAACCCCCACCCCACACACACACACATTTAGAGGGAGACACACAATGTGCGGACAGTGAGGGTGTCATGGCTCTCACCCTCATATGGGTCCTGTCTCTGAGCCTGGGGCAGCCTGATGCGCATGTTTTGTGCAGGCAGCTTTCCTTCGATGGTGGCGTGGAACTGCAAGGGGGGGGCGGGGAGGGGGAGAACAACGGGGGCACAGTGAGCAAAATCAGTCATCATCTCATCAAGAAACTGCGTGAAGCCCGCAGCCCTACCGGCCAGGGAGCCCAGTCAGAGGACGGCCTCGGGCCTCAAGCCTCTGGGAATTTTATTATATACGACCGTACGGGTGTAGCTGGTCACTGCTGCTCAAACATAGGTAAGCACTTCATATTTAACGTCGGCCCAAGAGGAGATTCCCGTGTCCCTGAAACATATCGTCACTGCTTCATGTTTAAAAAACAGCAGTTAAGTCAAGAGTTAATTACTGAATAGTTATAAATATATTACTTTAAAATAGAAATATTTAATAGAAGACCTGCTGAAGATTAGGTCACCGATTACATTCTACCTAATTATACACAATTATTACATAATCATAAAATAGATATATGATATAAAAATATCCTGCCTGTCCCCATTGTTCCCGGGATAGGCTCCGGATGGATATAAAAATAATGCATTAATAATTCTTCAGAAGCTCTAATGTTTTAAACTATAGCAAAACATTTTAAAAGCATGAGTCACTTTGAGGGATTGTGGATGATGCCACACGTGACATTTAAAAAAGAAAATATCCCCTTGGGGTGATTCTGTAGGTGAAGACACCCACCCCCCCAGGGTCGGGGAGTGATACTCAGCCTGGCGTGAACTACGTGACTCCCTGGGGTGAAGCAGAAGAATGTGGAGCACGTGTTGATGTTTTCGAGTGGAGCGGTTCCCGCCCCCCCTGCACTAGGGAGCACGTGGTACTGTGATGGACCTCGAGAAGGTCGGCATGGAGTGGGTCAGAGGGTGTGGTGGGCTGGAGCCAAGCCATTTGCCCAGACGGATGACTGGTCAGGCCGTGACAGTGCTCTTTGTTTAGTCCCGTTTTGGCAGTACGCCGGGTTTGGTATAACTCACTTCTTCCTCCTCCATCTCCTTCATGACGGCCTCCATGTCCTTCCCCTGCAGCTCCTCCTGAAGCAGCAGAAGCTTCCGCTCTGACCGTGCCAGCACCTCCAGGATGTAGGCTTCGGAGCTGGAGTCCAGCTCAGGTGCAGGAAACTCTGTGTCCTGTTGGGATAGAGTGTGGAGAACTATAAGATTGCACAGGAGAAATTAAAAGGAAGAGTGAATGCGGGGTCAAAACTGCTGGGAAGATCATAGCTGGAACCTACTGTCGCCCATTAAGTATACAGTACCAGTCACAAGTTTGGACACGCCAAGCTGTCTACAAAGGAGAATGATAGTGTCGCATCACATGACCTGGTCACCTGACCTAAACACAGTCTAGATGGTTTTGGAGGAGTTTGACCAGAGAGAGAATGAAAAACGGCCAATGAGAGCTCAAAATATGTGGGACCTCCTTCAGGACAGCTGGGAAAGCTTTCCTGGAGGCACCTCATGGAACTGGAGTAGAGTGATTGGGGTTAAGGGCCTCGCTCAAGGGCCTAATGCAGGGGTGTCAAACTACATTCCTGGAGGGCCGGAGCCCTGTGTAGCTTAGTTCTTTCCCTGTTCCACCACAAATGATTCAGCTCAACAACTATGTGGTAATTAGCACAAGAAGTTGAATCAGGTGTGTTAAACGAGAGGAAACCCAACAATGTGCAGGGGTCTGGCCCCCCAGGACTGGAGTCTGACACCTGTGGCCTAATGGTAGGATCACTCTGCTGAGCATTTGATTTGAACCAGCAACCTTCTGAGTCCCAACCCACAGAGCTCCCCCCCCCAAACAATTTTTTTTCTTTTTTGTTTAATGCTTTTTTGGTCAGTGTATAATTCCATGTGTTATTTTATAGTTTTCATGTCTTTATAATTATTCTGAAATGTTCAGAATAGTATAAATAAACCTTTTATGGGTAGGTATGTCCAAACTTTTGACCGGTACTGTAACTATTCTGAAACCTTTAAGACCTTGTACTGGCTAAGCAGTTATGGATGGATGGATTGATGGATCTATCGATGGCTGGGTGGATTTTTTTAACCGCCTTGTTGATCCCCGCTTACTGGTTAGACGTTACCCAGGAGTTTAGCCCCTGCAGTAGCACTGCAGCTCTCCCTGTGGTTAAAGCAGCAGCTCTCAGGCAGGCGGACGCACCAGGGCGATATGGCGCAGCTTGTCGGTGAGGTGCTCGACGCCACCGCGTGCCGCGTTCAGCGTGCGTGTCAGCCAGTCCAGCTTGCGCCGGTCCTTGTCGCGCCTGCCCCACTCTCTCTGCAGGTGGGACTCACACTCTTTCAGGACCTGCTGATCACTGCACAGCCAGACATGGGACAGGGAGACTGCATGTAGAGCTCATCTCACTATCTTTTCAGAACAACTACTTTCGTTATTATTATTATTATTATTATTATACAATTGCTTAGTTGACCATCTCCACCAAAATGAGCCACCCTCTCCCCAATGGCATAGAAGGGTTTATTACTTGGGGGGGGGGCACAATATAATAATATAAAGGCAAAGGTATATTTACAAATTAAGCCAAATTAAATACTGAGGACTACACACCCCCATTCCCTACATCCCTCCTCTCATGGATTTATTTAGTTGGCCACCCCCACCTGGACAGTTTGGCCTCCCCAGAGTATTTCATGTCCTGGAACTGAGCCTGTAGCTGATCTCGCTCCGCCTTCAGCTGCTGCAGGATCTTCTCATTCTCCACCTTCAGGTGCTCCAGGTGCTTCTGTGTGTTGCCCTGGGTGACGAACCTCTCCACAACCTCCTGTTCTTACAGGTATGCAGTCACACAGGGTAGTCGTGCTAGCAGAGCATTTTCCACAAAGAGCATGCCTATTGTGCCTAATGCTGACATCTTAAATGTTCATTCTCGCATTCCTGCGAAGCGTGGTGTTCATGCCTAACATACATGTGTGTGGGCCTGGCCCTGGGAACACACCTGCCCATCGGTGACTCCTGTGGCCTCCTTGATATGCTGGAAGGCTTCCTCATAGGTGGAGATGGCCTTTTCTTCCTCCCCCACCCCTGTGACACTGCGGTGGGCCTCACTGCTCATCTCGTCCGGGTGCATGGTGACCCGCTGGGCCTGGGGATGAGTGACATAAGTGCGGCCCTGGTCTCTCTGAGGAAGGATTCTGAGCAGTCAAGGTTTGCATTTATTTCACATTATCAAGAAGAAAACTGTTCAGCCTGCATATTCTTCCTACTCTCCTTATACACAGTGTCCTGTCTCCACATTTTCCTTACTCTCCTGAGTTCTCCTGATTCCATGTTTTCCTATCTTTGTTCCGGAGTATGACAGGGAAGCACGCACCCTCCTCTCAGCTCTCTCGGTGCGAGCTCTGCGATCCTCAGCCTGCTTCTTGTACTGAGCCAGGAGACTCTCCCTTGCCCGACGCTCTCTATACACCTGCTCCTCCTGTCGCTGCAGTTCAGCCTGAGGCAAAAGAGGCATTGTAATTTAATACAGAAATTATTTACAGGTACCTGAGTCTTATTTTACAAATTAAATCCCAACAGGCACAATCCTAATAAACATGGTGTACTATATATTATATGTATAGATTGAAAATACTGATGAGCCATAATCACCCACAAACTGATCAGTTTCAGGGGATACAGATGCTCCCTGACTTACGATAGGGTTATGCTCTGATGAAGTCCTCGTAAGTGGAAAATATCATAAGATGTATATAAATATATGATAGACAGATAGATAGATAGATAGATAGATAGATAGATTAACATTGTTAATCACTGTATTAGATGTTTATGCTTGCAATAGCTACAGAGACTGGAAGCGTAGCTGCGTAGATGTTGCCGTCGCCTGACTTTGGTAAATATCGCACGACATATCGCCAGCCTGGGGACAGGTCAAATTTCAAAGCCGACTGCTGAATATGCAGGTCAAAATATCGTTAGTCGAGCCATCATGGAATAAAACGCATCAGTACGTAATATCAACATGATATGTGTGAGACCAGCATTTGTACCAGGACTAAGACCGTCAACGTGGACGTTACTTCGCGTGAGAAGTGTCAGAAACCCACTGGAGGGTGAGGCACATTGGTGTCCCGTCCTGGTCGCCTTCCCGGATCTCACCTTGGCAGCATCCCTGGACAGGTGTGCGTCAGCGTGCATGACCTGCAGCTCTCGCAGCTCCTGCCTCTGCCGCAAAATTTCAGCTTCCAGGCCGTCCAGCTGGGATTGGAACGTCAGGCTCTCCTCCTGAAAGCGGCAGCACAGGTTATACGGGGACTTCATACAGTACAAATCCAGACCGAGATTTTGCTTCAACCAACCAGTTGAGTACTCTGTGACTGTGACTCTTTATACTCAACTGGTTGGTGGAAACATTATCTTGGTTTGGATTTGTACTTTCTGAACCTGAACCTTCTACTTCTGGGCAGTGGACAACCATAACACAGGACCACTGGATAAAATGGGATGCGGTGTTAGTCGCTGCTGAAACCCTGACAAGGGGGAGTGCTGTTGTATTTCTGCACTGCTTGCCTCCAACAATTTCTCCATCCAACTGAGAAAATGTGTTTTTTCATGCTTGAAATGTCTTCAGCATAAACAGTGCCCAGCATTCAGCTGGTTTGCTCAGACGACTCAAAATGTTCTTAACGGATTAGGAAAAAAAATTAACCCTTGGCTGATATTTCAGTGGTTTTGTTTACCAAAAACTGCGATTAACTCCTATCACTGTTAAGTGACAGCTAGCTTAAGAGATTCTGCTAAATTACCTGCAGATGAGCTTTCAGTTTCAAATATCCCCTCATAATGTGTTCAGCCTCCTGGCATTTGAGCTGGGCCTTCTCCAGCCGGTTCTCCAACACTCTTAAATTCTGAAACATACCCAAGCAAACACAGAAATTCAATGGGAGCCAGATGAGCAGAGACAGACATTTAGTCATTCAGAGCGATACAAGTATTTGTTATTTTTCTAGCAGAATCTCTGCATAATAGATATGCCACAGTTACATAATGTTGATTAACTTTTTAAGACCTCTGAGTTCTACTTCTGATAGGGGGGCAATGTGTTGACATCAGGGTCGATGCCCTAAAAGAGAGATGCCCGTGTTCACAGAGGTTATAGGCAGAGACGACAAGTGCTGACAGGAAGAGTTCCCCGTGATGACAGAAAGGAAGAGAGGTAACTGTTCCCAGAGACATATCTAGGCTAACATGACTGTCTTGAGTGCGAGGCGTGACTGTGACCTGTAGGGGCTGCTCCTCAGCCGCCTCGCCTTCACTCTGCGGACAAGGGTGACACGTCAGCCACTGCCGCACACACTAGCCAGGGCATCACTTTGACAAACCGATGTGGCGGGTTGTGTAGAAAAAAAGTGGCCCGTTACGATCAGTGGGTGCAAATCATTAGTGCCCTTCAGCGGTGGGACTACTCAGATATATGTGTGATAGACTAGGCATGTCGATAAAACTATATAAAAGCTATTTTTCACTGAAGGTGAGTCTACAGTCAGGATTTGTATATATATCAGCTGGATTGTGTATAGAAAAATTAACAGCATTTTACTGTATATGTGTATACATGAATGAGAGGTGTGATGCTGTTTATGTGTGTATATGGATTAATTGTGTGTTACTGTATATTTGTGTACCTTTGCCTCGTCTTCCCTCTCCTCCACACTCTGGTGACTGGCATGGCCTGCAGACTGTGCTCTGTGGCATTGCAGCTGCAGCTCCTCCAGGTGGCGCCGGCGAGACTCTGTACGGTGCTTCAAGGCGTTAAGTTTCTTCATCTTGTCAGACACTTTCTGGTCAAGGATCTGAACAGCCTCCTGATCAGCAGAAAGAGAAGGTCTGGTGAGGTTTGGGGCTTTTATTGCTTAAAAATATGCTGCTTTACATAATTTTGAACATTTAAAAATTAATTGTGATGTTTGGTAAATGTAATCATGGTGAAATGTTACAGATTTTCAGAATAAACTATAATTTTAAACAAGCAGAAATCTTCACCCTCCCTGACTTGTTCCTGAAGGCAGCTTTCTCCGATCCTCTGTTCTGAAATGCATCTTTTGTCACTTGCTCATCACCCTAATGAAAAAGACAAATTGAAATTAGGCTCCAATACAGCCACTCATCTTCAGTATCCAGAACATACTGGATAGGATACCAGTCCAGATAAGATACCCTGAGTCACACATTTACATGTTTTTGGGCTGCAGAAGAAAACCCACGCAAAAATGGGGAGGGCATGCAGGTGCCATATACGCAGAGCCAAAGGTAGGATTCAACCCCCCCCCCAATCTTGAGGTGTGAGACAAACCTGCTACCCAGAGAGCCACTGTGCCGCCCAAAGGCTGAAATACAGTTACATGGATATTGAAACGACTGGGTTTAAGGTCGTCGGAAGGTAGCTATGTCGTGTGAGAGGAGAATTGAAAGGGAGACATCTCCTGAATCCTTGGTTATCTCTAAAGTTGTAATGAGGTAATGCATCACGCGATATCTATATTATTTTTATTTGTATTTATGCAGACGCATTGTGGGATACCGCGTGCGCGTCCGCCAGCCTCCTGCGCAGCCCCTTGTTCTCGTGCCGAAGCCGCAGGATCGCCTCCTTGTTCTTCTTTATGGCCTCCTGTGAGCTTTCGAAATACGCGAATCTGTCCCCTTCTGTTGGCGAAGACCAACATTTAAACCGGTTTTCAATGTCCAGCTTTTGAAACGTCGCATGATTTTATGATCTTGGGTGAAACTTTCCGCATAATCGGCTTAAATGCTTAAATGCATAAATACTAGGTAATTAAATTAAAGTGAAACGGCTTCTACGCGGCTGTCTTTTTCTTTCACCATTTATAGAAAGTTTATTTTATTAATCAAGGTATTTACCCAAAGTGACAATATTTTATTTGATGCCGATTTCTAGTCAAACTGCTTTAAATCATTTTACCTGTATAGAAATAGTCTATGCCAGCTGACCACTTCCATTAGGTCGATTAGTTGAAATACACCAAACTTTATATTACTGATCATTTTAAAACTGTTAAAAAAAATATATACATACCAAGCAGTTGAATTTTCCGTTGTAACTCCGTAATTTGGTCATGAATTGGATGCTTGATGCTGTCCGGATTGAAAGGGCCCGGCATTTTATTTATCCCTGCTCCAGAATACTAGGAATAACATGCATTAACAATAACAGCGATTTTATAGCGTTTGTATTTTACGTATCGAGAAACAGACCCTGATCTCAGGTCACCAAAGTTTCTTCGGTCACCTAGCAACCAAACTCCTCGGTTACGACGGGCTGGTAAACAAACGGATAATCAAAGAACGGCCGCTGGGGGGAGCTAAAACCATCCGAGAATCGTCTTGCACTGCAATTGCGTGTATAAATGTAATGTAATACCGCTGCCACGCGAAACATGTATCCAGTCCCTCCCGTAAACGTCATTTGATGCTTATTTCTGTTCGTGGCGTAACATATAGAATTTCAGCACATTGGAATTACAGTAGGATTCGTTTGATAGTTGTTTGTTATTTTTAGTTTTCAAATTTGTAAGAAACGAAGGTTATGAAGAACTGACTGACCTATATGAGACCAAAAATGCGGGTCAGGTTTGAAGAGATCACTAGAAGTAAAGAACTGTAATCAGTATTTGCCTGTCAAGGTTATGGTGAACAGGTACAGCAGCATAAATTTTGTAAAGCAGCAAAAATTTAAAATAACAGAAATTGCACGTGCAGAGGGAATATTTGGAAAGCTTTGTATTTCTTGTTAAAAAAATTAACAAACAAGCCAGGTAATACAGAGCATATCGAGTGCAAAAAGATTCATACACAACCATGCAACTCCAACTTTGGATGCGATGAGCGATTCAGAGATCTACACATATATATTTAAACATACACAACAAAAAGCACATTTGCTTAACGGATTCCTTGCATGTCGATATATGGCTGCTATTTTACTTCTCAGGTTAATACTGGTCATATTTACTTCTGCCTTTGGTTAGTAAGGGCTTGTATATACAAATTATATGCAATGTCCAGGACATACTAAAAAAAAGAGATTAACATCTATTCTGGAAATTTAGAAGTATAAGTTTCAGTAAATGGCTTTGAAACATTGACCTTGTGTAAAAACGTGAACTGAAAGACAATTAACAACAGCAAAAACAGAAAATTAGGAAAAGGACATTTTTTCAGATGTAATATGGTGACAATCCATAAACTAAACTAATCTGAGGTAGGATAACTGCTGGTATTTACAATCATTAAACTAATTAAACGAATCGTTGCTTTGCACATGAACAAGGACATTTTCCCCTCAAGAGTAATGTTAAGGCAGATTCAACTGTGAATGACCTTGGTATCACAGTGAAAAAAAGCATTGCTCATTTATAAGTAAAAAAAAAATACTAAACAGTAAACAAAACAACTAAAACAAATCTCAACTAGACAGAAAAAATGATACTTCAGCTTTTCTTTACGCCATACTTCAGACATCTCTTCAGCATGCACTTGTCAATATAAACATACAGACAGTATTCTTAGCCAAAGAATTCTGTCGTGATGGAGTGACCACAGTTCCTCCCAGAAATGGGATATATTCCTCAATATACAAAAATGGCAGCAAAAGAGGACGGATCTTGCTTTTGCTCAGCCCCTACTTCTCCCTGCATCCATGGGCTATTCCACACTCTTGCCTTGGTTGTTCTTCTTCAGGATCTTCAGCATTTTCTCGGGCATGAAATAGGGCCTCTCCATGCTGCCGTCATTACGTTCTAAATCCTCCACTGGAAAGAGAGATGAATGTGAATAGGAGCAAAAAAACCCTGGTGGGCTAAAGACGTACCACCTTTACAGACAGACGTTTACATAACGCCTGCCTTTGTGTATCATTAAGGAGTTAAAAAATAATAGCAATGAGTCTTTTTTCTCAGTTGTACAAGAAACACACGCTAGGAGTCTGAACTGAAAGCCAAATCATAAACCTTTGTTACCCTGATTTGTGTGTAGCCTAAACCTACTTCCCAGAAAAAGGCGGTAATCGCCAGGTCGTCACAATCAGGGCTACTTGTCTGAAATCGTCAGTTACCAATAATACCGCATTATCACATAGTGGTTACAAAAGTATGACTTCATCAAACCCAAAAAACTGATTCATAAATTTCAGCTATAAAGTAAATTGTTAGTCAATACCCAGGCATATACCAAGAGAACAACACGACAGATGAGGTATAACTCCCCACAGCAATGTGCCATAAACGAAACTGCATTGATATTCAAACAATACAATTCATAACAGCTGGCTGGGCTTATCTAGTATAATGTTTTTTTGTAATTTTCAAACTGAATCACTTCACAAACCGTCACAGTCCAGAGAAGAACACATGGAATAAGATGAATGACAGAGAGGCACCAGGGTTTTAGAGAGTACATGGCAGGCCTCGCTAACAGCACGCAGCGGGGATCGGACATCCTGTCCGTCATGAATATGCAAAGCAAGGGAGCTGGTCATCTGGGAAGGTCAAATAGTCACAGCGACAGAGCAGAAAGCAGTCAGAAATTCAGAGGCAAACAGGTGTTATATGCAGTGTTAGTACCTGCAACCCGAACAATGATGAATAATATTAATTATGAAAATTACTGTTTACGTTAAAGGGGCTCAACCCTAGCTGTCTGCTGAATTGAATGTAAGGGATTGTTACCTTACAGTATGACCAGCAAAGCAAAAAAACGACACAAAAAAATATACAAAGTGAGAATTTAGATATGTGTCCAATTTTGTCCAATGTCCTTAAAATTCCTCCATCTTCAATAGCTGCTTATTCGGGGTCTTATAGGGGTGTAATACGCATGACGCCCACCCCAAGAAGCACAGGGCACAAGGCTAGCGATACCCTGCGCATGACACCGGTCCATCACAAGGCACACTCACAAACTTTGGGAAATTCAGACAGCAATTCACATACCTGCATGTCTTTGAAATATTGGAGTAACTGAGACTGACTGAAGCAAACCGACACAAACTCTGCATGCGTCTAGGGACGGGAATGCAACCCCATCGCTGAATGTGTGAGACTCCATTGCTTTTACCCACTGAGTCACTGCACCGGCCCTTTACAGAAAACCAATACTATAAATGCAACTGCAGTACAGTTGCCCTTACAGAGCCTTTGTAAACCCAGCAAAGGAAATTCCTGAAGTAAAATGAAAAACATCAGGGCACGATGAGCCCATTCGCCATGCACTTGTTTTCGGCGTGCTTCCATGGTTCCTTGCACTCTTTACCAGATCTCTGCGCTACTATTCCTGGGCATTTTGCTGGGTTGTCTCCTGGACTGTCTCCTGGACGGTCTCCTGGACATTCTCATGGACGGTCTCCTGGACTGTCTCCTGGACTGTCTCCTGGACGGTCTCCTGGACGTTCTCCTGGACTGTCTCCCCAGCCGTCTCTTGGATCGTGTCCTGGGCCATTTCCTTCTCTTTCTCCTGCATCTGTATCCCTTGTTGCTTCAGCTGTATTTCTTGATCTTCTTTGTCTTCTCCTTCTCCCTGGTGCTGTGTCTGTGACTGGGGCTGGGTGTCCACTTCTTCCAGGGGCGCCGTGTCCGCCATCTTATCCACAAAGAGAATGTCATGGAGCTCCGGAGACATGAGAAAAGGCCTCTCTGTGGAGCCGTCGTTCCTCTCCAGGTCCTCGCCTTGTGTGTGGGTGTTTATGCGGGATCATGCAGGGAGGGTTAATGGATGCAATTGGGTTAATGCAAGTCATGACAGGATAGGACAGGGGGAGAACCAAGGAAAAGCGAGTCAAGGGGGCAGGGAAGATCGAGTGACCCATGGATGTAAAATTAGGAGGGCGAAGAGACAAAAAGAGAGACAAGTTAAGAGACAAGGCCAGGACAAAAACATGCAGTAGAGATTCTGTACAGAGGAAGCATGGTTAAGCGGTGCACTCACCAAACACTGACTCTGCCAACTACGACAGACCGCACCATTCAACAGCTTTCATGGCTTCTGCTAATTTTTATAATAAACCATATGGTCCTAGTTTTGTGCATCCCAGAATATTTCCCAGTAATACAGGGGTGTCAAACTGCAGTCCTGGGGGCCCGGAGGCCTGTGTAGCTTAGTTCTTTCCCAGTTCCACCACAAATGATTCAGCTCAAGAGCTGTGTGGTAATTAGCACAAGGAGTTGAATCAGGTGTGTTAAATGAGAGGAAACCCAAAAATATGCAGGGCTCCGGCCCCCCTGGACTGGAGTTTGACACCCGTGCAGTAATAGATATGAAGGAAAAAAAAATGTCTTCCGGGTTTGGTACAAAGATTCAACTTAAGCAAAAACAGCAGCAACAATAACAGCTAGAAAACAATGGAAGCTTTCAACATCAACTGTCCAGCATTGGGAAATTGTATTATCCACTGACTGGGCAAATCTCGTTGTTATCATACAGCATTAATAGCATTTTCCCATTCTACAGTAACAGGAAGTTCAGTATTTTAATGCTGAAGAAACTCACAGAAGCAGAGGAAGAGCGTATCCACACACATGGCGTACACGCTGAAGAATCCGTGAGCGATGAGGTAGGAGCCCACGATCACCGTCTGGGGAAAGACCAACACCAGCTTATCCTATGAGACACTGTGCCCCCAAACGCTCAGCAGACCAATAAAGGCACTGAAACAGAATGAAGGCACGTGAACTCCAGTGACCTCGCTGGATTATCTGGATTAATGATAACAGCATAGCCAGTACAGTACCAGTCCAAAGTTGAGTTTGACCTCTTAAACCATGATTATCTATGCCTTACACTGGAGTGGAAGTTGGGCTTGTGGACTAATGAGTCAAAAACTAAAATATTTGCGTGCAGATATATAGTTCTCATTGTCAAGGGTGGACGTCAAAGCAACCTGTAAGTACTGATACCTCTGAAATGAAATGATGCTCTATTTGCCATTTCAGTATGCGTTTCAGTATGCGTTTCAGTATGTGTTTCAGTATGCGTTTCAGTATGCCTCTTTTCACATACCCCATTTTGCTCTCCTTCTGAGACACCCTCACATATATCACTGACAGCAAAGCTTGGGGTCTGAGCTCACGGCCCATTCATTTACCCGGCTCTCCTGGAGCATCCTGGGGGGTTAAGGGCCTTGCTCAAGAAAGGCAGAGACGCTTAACCCTCTGAGCCACACACCCCTGAAGGGTTGGGAAGGCATTTTGGGTGACTGACAACTGAGATTTAACCGTCTCGCCTTTTCATGGCAAATGCTACTTTGGCACCTTTGTAAAACATCAAAAAAAGCTGTTTCCAACAAATGTACTTCAACTTTTCACTGGTACGGTGCAGGAAAAATCTGTCTAGTTGCTAAGTCGCTATTTTATTATTGTGGTTTTGTTTTTTATCCTTTTATATTTTAAATCAGACATACTCCAAATACAGGAACAAACAAAAACTGTATATTTAATGGTGGCCATCAGAGTATTATTGCTCTGTCACCATTTTTTACTTATAAGCCATAAAATCAGAGTATTATTACTCTGTTATCATTTATTTACAGACAGGCAACAAGATCAGAGTATTATTACTTTATCATTTATTCATTGATAGGACATAAGATGAGAGTATGATGACTGTGTTACCATTAATTTACTGATGGGTTCTATGACCTGTGAGGCCTGACCGTTGGGCTGTCTGCTCAGAGGGCTGTGACCACACTCCCAGAACCTACCAGGATGGGGACCCAGTAGTAGTTAAGAGTGAAGCCTGAATCCTCGGTGGCTCTGGCCCTCCCAGAGAAGAAGAAGAATGAAATGATTCCTGTGTGACAAAACCGGAGGAGGGGGGTCTTCAGAAGGATGCAGGGGTCCACAGTGCATGCACACTTTTGATCACTAGTATAGAGTTATGTGGATTTTTACACCTAACTGTTCGTAGTGATGGTCAAAATGATGCTTCATGAACCATTCACTATGTACTTTATTTTCTGACCCCACTTGATGGTGCTCTTAGTTTGCTTTGGGGCATGCTTTCAACCATTTTTTGAGCAGAGAGCACCACCTAGTGGGGGTCAGAAAATACAGCGAATGGTTCATGAAGCATCATTTTGGCCATCACTAACTGTATGGTTAAGATATAAAGTGAAGAATTAAGAATCACTCACCTACAAGCCCAACAATTAGAAGTTTGCCCAGAAAGAGCAAGAAGTCTGTGACCTTGTCCAGGACTGCCACCCTGTCAAAGTGATGCAGCAAGATGCGTGTGAGATCTGATGACAGCCTGGAGGGGGCACTGTCACAAACCCTCCTCTGGTTTATAGTCTCTTCCACCTCACCTGATAATGTTCCTCATCAGGAGAAAGAAGGCATCCCGGGCAGATGTGCAGAAGCTTTTTCCATATATCGCCATCTAGCGGAAGCACGCGGTTATCATTCATGGAGTCTTCATCTATATTTATGTACTTAGCAGATGCTTTTATCCAAAACGACGTACATTTTTTGAGAAAGAAGTGCCAGACGGACCCTGGAGCAATTGGTAAAGGGCCTTGTTCTTTGCCAACCTTGGGATTTTTTTAAAGGAATGCATACACCCCTACATACAGGCATGCAGGGACAAACTTACCATGATGTAGGCATTTCTATTGAGAAACTTGATGAATTTTTCTAAGCACCAGAAGCAGCACTTCAAACAGCTTAGCAGAAACTTGGCAAACTTGTTCTGAGCCCCTGCCAGGTACAAAAACACCAGGAATGTGGCTTTCTGAGGGAATCATTTTCAGTTTTGCTCCCTCTCACATTTTCTCTACCGAAAAACCACTGCAAAGCCCGTTTTTGTGCTAAATAAAATTAATTTGAACAGAAATAAATTAGATAACTAAATCACTGAAAATATAAGTTATCTCAAGAGAGGTTCCTGGGCACACATCAAACTCACTGTCACGGCTTATGATTACAAATGTAACATGAAGACTGAAATGCCAAAATTAAAAATCACAGGACAGCTTCTGTGGGAAGAAACGGTCAGGATCACTGTATGTCAGCCCACCTTGAAGCTTGTGATCAAGGTACTCCAGCAGAACCCTGATGACCTGGACGATGGAGAGGATCAGAGAACCAAAGGCCAGGGAGCCAGTGTGGTACCTGAGTGGGAGGAAGGTAATGTGGGGAATGAATGTGGCTCAGTGGGCTAAGCCTGTGTGCCTGTAATCAGAAGGTGACCGGTTCAAACCCAGCCTCAGCACATCTGCAGGTCCTTGAGCAAGGCCCTTAACCCCCAGCAAGGCCCTTAACCCCCAGCTCCCTGGGCGCCGCTACAGGTGGCAGCCCTTCACGGCCAGCCTAATCTACAAAGAGCAAGTTGAGGGAGGCATAAAAAGATACAATTTCCCCAGAAGAAGTAATGCTTTATTTACACAAGTACATTGGAATGCTTCTTGTGACATACGCATACAGATAAGAGCTTGGGGTCAGTCATTTATCCAGCCCCCTTGGAGCATTTTTGGGGAAGGGGGGGGCATTAAGGGCCTTGCTCAAAGGCCCAACAGACGTGTTTTTATTCTGCCGAGGATGGGATTTGAACTGGCGACCTACTGATCACAGGCACAGAGACCACACCCACTGAGTCGCACACTGCACCGGGATACCCTCACGATGGGGGCCTCGGTCTAGACTGGCAACACACACTGGTGACACACACCCAGCATCCAGCACTCCCATGTGATTTCACAAGCTCCCCAATCAGGCCCAAACACATAAAGGCAAACAGATCTCCGGGCGGCTGGGATACCTGAGTGCCCGTCCAAGGGATGAGAAGATGGGATAAGCCGGCAGGTCTTCGGGTTTCTTGTAGGTCCAATAGTAGGAGGCAAAGGCCCCAGCCAGAGTCACCTGGCCCAGTGCCGTCACAAAGTTAGCGCACCAGAAGAAAAGGAAGAGGTTGTAGAACTGGAAGAAGATCAGGTACTTGTGGTAGTACGTCTCTCCTCCGTAAAAGGCGAACAGACATTGTGCATCAGCACATACAGATGAGGCGTTGGAGGTGTTGAAAGTCTGAAAAAAAGAAGAAAAGACAGGTGTCAGTTTCAGGTAAGATATGACTTTAGATAAATTTTGGCAAAATCTGTTGGTCTCGCAAAAAAATCTAAACGAAAATAAACATGTGACACCATGGCGGTCATGGGTGAGAACCTTAGGATCACAGGTTTCTCGGGAGTACGGACACTCGGTCTCATTGAACACTTTGTAGATTGGTTCATTAGAGGTGGACAGGAAGCTGTTTAGAGCAGCTGAGGAACTTCACACAGCAATGTGAGGGACGGTACAACATTTTTCCGCCAAGATCGACTTTGTTAATGAGTCTGGGTCAAATCTGCCACAACTATCAAGATCCCAAATACAGCAAATGGTTCAGGGAGCCTCGTCTCTGCCATCATTACTCTTGACAATCATATTAACCCCCCCCCCCCATGCAAACATATGGCTTTTTAAATTTGCCTGAATTTTATCTCTGTATTTATCCTGCTTCTCCAGTGTGGCCACATGACACAGGAAGGGTGGGGGTCACAAAGGCCTGTCAAAGGATACACCGCAGTGATGGCCCAGTATGCGATGACCAGGGCGACGAGGGCAAAGGTCAGCAGTGGGTAAAACAGCGAAGACATCACATAACCAATTGCCCTGCAGGGATAATAATAACCTTTATTATTATTTGTAAAACTGAACTTTGGCCAAATTGACCTATTGTTCAATCAATACTGTGTGAACTGGCATTCACGATCAAATAACATGCAATGTTTTTACGTTCCCCTCGTTCATGACAATGCACACAAATAAATTAAACAAGAACTATGCACATTATGAAAGCAAGCTTGAATTTATGACTTATAGGACAGGGATGTCTGGCTCTAATCTCCTTAGACACATTACACTAAGGAGCTAGATGTCAGGGAGTTAGGGTCAAAGGTCAAACGTTCATTATAAATGTTGTCAGTGACATTCTCATGGCTCCTCAGTGAAGCTGCTGTCTTTCACAAGACTAACCTGCTGGCCTCTTTGATGAGGGCAATAGCAATGAGGATTCTCTTCCGGAGGAAGATCAGGAGTAGAACAATGACCAGCTCCAAGATGCAGAGAATTATCACTAGGGCACAGGTGACAGAACACGAACACGCCGTAGCCATTAACCTTTTCTCCATTATTATGATAATCAACACTGGACTATTAACTATTACTTACATGTAGAGTGACATGTCATGAAATTAAAGGTAATTCCATTTTCAAACTAAGTAAACAAGACTCACAGAAGGCCAGCCACGTCTGGCGGATTTCGAGGTAGACAGAAAAATCGGTCTGCAGTCCCAGATCCCGAATGGTGATGTTCGCACCAGGCTCAAACTTCAGTTTGGCATACTCCAGGTAGCAGTGGAAGATCCCTGTGATGCAATTCCCAAAATAGCCACAGGGAGGAGACAACAATGACAAAAATAATGTTTTTGGTAAAGCTTTGGTTGCATCACGGACAGAAAACGGGGATGGTGGTTCTGGTGTGAGATCTATCGGTTTTATGTCGCTTAAAATCAAGGGAATCTTACCATATCCAATAACTGCGATGACAAGGAAGATCATGATCCAGATCATTATTCCAGCCAAAAAGCGCATGAGGACAATGAAAATGAGACTGAAGATCATGGCCATCACAAGGCCTCTGGAATAAGAGAATCGTGTTAAAATATGGTTGACCACAAACACACGATGATGCTTAGCATGGGTGAAGGCAAAGCTCTCACAGAAGGATCCAGTGCCAAGATTGGGTATAATCCTCAAAGATCTTCATGGCCACCAATCGAAGTTCCCTCACTTTGATAGAACTCCTATAAAGACAACAAGAGTTATAAGATCCTAATTGGGCAACTGAGAAGCATAAAATGGGGTAAAGGCCGATCTAATTCATTTGGCCTTCAGAGAACAATATTACTGTACAACACCCTTTGCAAGAAAAGTATGTTTAAGCTGATGGCCCTACTTCGCCCCCTCCAGGAGATCGGTGGAATTTCTCATCTCCGATCCGTCATGAAATGTTGTTTGGTTGCCCAAGACAATCACACCATCCTCGTTTCTTTTGAGAGACGGGAAGCACCTGTGCGAGACTGAGGAGGGGAACAGGACTGAGGTGCACATCAAGGCAAATTCACCCAAAGCTGTGTGGAGAGACCGACTGAAGCAATATGTTGTCCTGAATAGACAATGTCCAAAAACGTCACCCCGGCAACACTATCTCTGAAGAGGGTGGGGACTGGGGCGGCTTTTGAGGAAGGCAGACGGCGAGCGGGCAGAAGAGGAGGGGCACTGGGAGGGCGAGAGAGGAATGACTCACAGGGTCTGCTGGGTATAAGGATGGCTGGACACAGGCGCTCCTTCAGGATCTGAGGCGCCTTCTGGAACATACAGACAGTCGGGGGGGGAGTCACAGAATGGCAGAACAAAGAGGGTCATCCAAAAACCCATCAGCTCAACTGAAACGTCCATCCATTAGGAAGATGCTTTATCGCTGCTTACTCACCAAGCTGGAGAGGTTGGCCTCTTCCTTACAGTATGTGCTGTAGTACTTCTTATCTAGGTCATTTTTGTAGGCTTTCAGTAGTGTCATGAAGCGATCGGGACACTTTTCCACACAGATCTAACCAGGGACACAAGCAAGTGAGATAAAAACTGCAGGGAAACTGGGAAGCTACAGTACTGTGCAAAAGTCTTAGGCAGTCAAAGGAAATGGGTAAGGCTATTTATCTGAGTAATAAGGGCATATGTACTCAGAACAAAAAACACAATGAAACATTAGAACATGTGAAAGTTAAGAGTAACACAACAAAAACTAACAAGAATTTCCTCCGTTCTACAAAAATTTACTGATATGTCGTCGACAGCCTAGGAGACCACCAGGTTGGTTCCCAAACCTCGCCTCGGGGGCACCTCAGCCATTCCATGTATTCGTTCATTTTTACACCCAGCTCAATTAATGAATTCATTACATTTGTTTTAAAAGTCAACGTGGCATCGATTAGCCAGATGAGGTGGTCGGTGTATCGGATGGTTGCTGCAAATACTGGGGTGACTTTAGGAGGTTTTGAAACGGCAAAGCCGGCAGACTTTGCCAGACATAATATCTTAACTTTACATCGACATGGAGACCATTTGAACAATATAAAACCTTTGCACGGTACTGTATGTCTCAACACAAGACCCGTGCCTTCCTTACTATTCTGTGACACTATGTGACCATAGTCAAACAGTTCCTGAACATGGGGGGGGGAGGGGGGAGATATTACAGGAAAACACACTAGGAAAGTAGGTGTCGCACCTGTGTGGTTGGACACTGGAACTCCAGGAGAACCAGGGGGCTGGCACACTTCATGATGTTGAAGTAAAACAAGAAGGGCTTTTTCCTGTAGTGTGAGGAAGATGATGGTTAGCACAACCCAGAAGGGGTAGGTCACCAGAGTGTGCTATGCACAGGTGGATAGTTCAGGTCTGGAAAGTAAAAAATCTAAACCTCTGGATCTACATCTATGCAACAATGTTGGATATAATTAAAATTTGAGGATTCAAGAGAGATTTTAGTTGTCAGTTTGCAGGCCACTCACTCCAGCTTGGTCCCCACTTGACCACAGAATTGACCGCTGCTGTCCGTGGGGTAGATCACCTTCCGGGGGTCGCCCTGAGACCAGGCTGACGGGAGAGGGGCAAGTTACATTCCTCCAAAATGTCAAATTTAGGATGGCGTCTACAATTCTGCAGGCCTATGAATATTTTTCCTTGCCTGTTACTTTCCTGTTCTGGACTGGCATAAACGAGTGGCTGTTTGAAATACGATTTATTTAGTATTTTACATAATAAAGGTCGTAGCAGATGTACATTTATTAAGTCACTAAAAAGGACAAAGCTCCTCGTCGCAGAAAATTCTCAATTGTTCCCGTAGCCTGTTAGATGCTTACCCAGTATTCCCACCACAAAATACCCCAACAGGGCCAAGATGAAGAGGATGCAGCAGATGACATCAGTGCAGCCCCTGCCAATCAGAACACAGCAGGACACATAAATATCTGATGGGTAAAAGTATCACACGGCTGCGTTTCATGTGTTACGTCCCTTTGCGCCCCCATCGGCCCGGCAGTGGTTGTGGGGGGGCGCGGGGTCAGTATTGGCCTCATTAAGGGAATTCCTGTCACCTGGTGACAGGTGAAGTAGGGGATAAATGTGGCCTCAGATCTCTCTCTGTTTTTTTTTCTTCCCTTTTTGCTCTCTCTCTGTTTATTTTTTCCCACGTTGAGCTACACCTATGCACGCATCCAACTCCCCACAGTTTTTCCTTTTATTTTTACCCCTAAACGTTCTTTTTCATTTACAATAAAACTTAATACAGATTCTAACTATTTGGGTTTGTTTCATTTATGTTGCGGCCCGAGCCAGGTCGTAACACATGCCACAAGCACCCACACGCATGGAACCCACACGCATGGAACCCACACGCATGGAACCCACACGCATGGAACCCACATGCATCTTCGCTCATATCAGCAGCAGAAACTAACTCAGATGTGACCTTTAACTTTTGTGGTTTTAAACCACAGACCTGCATAAACGAATTTTCCTGTGGTATCGTAATGTTTGCACTAGTTACTAATTTGGATAACCGTCATGCCACATATAAAAACCAGCGGTAGAGGTATAATTTATCTGCTAATTTTTCATCATGCCAGTGAGACTGTAGTGAACACAGCAGTTTCATTGTTACTTTATCCATTTTCTAAAAGTGTGTCTGGTTCGGCAATGTTTTAGGATTAACATAAAGCAACTTTCAAGAAGTCTCCCTTAGAAATTTTGCTTTTCGACAAACCTCATCACAATGGTGTCACCTAAAATACGAACAAAAACAAGATACTCGGGATAATCCACAGTGAAATACATCTTCCGTGGTCTTTCCAAGATAATTCACATACTCCGCAAACCAATTCCAGCCCCTTCCTGCTACAGAGAAATCCCACATCTCGACTCACACTTTGCACACCGGGATTTCATGCTCCTCTGCTTTGCTGGTTGCTTCATTTAGCTCCGTATAATGGGCAAGTAATGAGGTCACTGCAGTGGCCCGGAAGTGCAAAACACATGAAGGAAATGCAAAAAAAAAAGGATAAGACAACTGAAAAAAATGACCGCACTCTGAGAGTTAACTGCCACCCTGGTGCTAGACGAGATGTTGAATGTTACAACACAAACACAGATGCTGACTTCCTGGCTGGCACTCAGGAACTTCTGAGTCACTTGTGTAATGTATTAATGTAAACAGCAGTTATGTAAAGAAAGCCTCCACCTTCCAGGAAGGTTCTTTCCAGAAGGTTAGATATGACCACAATAGCAGGGGTTCAGTTTTGGTGTGTAGGGATCATCAATCCATTTTCCACATCCGCTTGTCCTATGCAGCATCGTGGGGGTCTGGAGCCTATAATGGACACTATGGGCACCAACCCATCGCAGGACACACTCACACACCATTCACACCTATGGGCACCAACCCATTGCAGGACACACTCACACACCATTCACACCTATGGGCACCAACCCATCGCAGGACACACTCACACACCTACTGACGATTAGCAACTCCAGTTCGCTTTAGCCTGTTTTTGAACTGTGGGGGGGAAACCGAAGTACCCAAAAGAAACCCAATCATGACATGGGGAGAACGTGCAAACTCCACACAGGCAGAGCTGGGGCTGGTCTCCAAAGGTATGAAACAACAGTGCTAACCATTGTGTCACTGTGTAGAGACCAGAGCTTTGAAAAGACCAGAAAAGGTTCCAACAAAAACTATTGGTCTTCTGTTGAGATATTCATTGAATTTATTGTGGGAAACATGATGAATAGTATCATGATATGCACCGTAAACTTAAAACGAGATACCAGAAGGTGTATGTTGGCGTCCACAAGGCAGTAAATGGAAAAAAGTCTTACCTGTTATAAACAGGGCCTTTAAATGTTGGGTCAAACTTCCGAGGTTCCCCTGTGGCGACAGAAAACAGAAAGGTGTGTCCAGAGGCAGATTAACATGGTCAGAGGCCTCTGGGAGTTAGTTGGGGCCCCCTATGATTTTCTACAATGTTGTAGTTGGGGGGGGGTGTCGTCTGCGGGAGTGGGTCTCCAACGATAAACATTGCATTTTGGTTGCAAACCTGTCCCGGACTGGTTCAAAGATGGGATGCAGCATCCTGTAAAATATGGTTCAGGTGGCGACTTGAGGTTTACAATTTTATTAACCAAGGTTAGCTGAGGCCCCTGAGCTTTGGCACGGGTACACCTGTGCATTTAAGCGCCCCTGGATGTGTCTCACAGAGCCACACAAGGCTGTGAAGTGTGAAAACCACAAGTTACGAACGGTAACCCAGGATCAGAAGGTAGGCGCACAGGGACACCATTACACAGCTGCACCGCCGCCGCGCGAGCGTGCTAACTCACTCGGGCATAACAACAGTAAAGTGCCGGCATGCAACGCTCTGCCAGGTGGGCCGCGTGAATGCCACGCCCACGGGCTATCAGCACCCGTATGCCCATGCTAGGGGCACTCTGCCAGGGCTGGGCTGCCTGTGTGCTCCCCTGCCTCTCCACCGGCGCAGTACGCTCCATCTCCATTCCCGGGAGCCACAGGAAACAGATGGAGGTAGCAGGGCACCATGTGCAGCTTAACGGCCTAATGGAAACCTGCACTGCTCTTCTGTGACCAAAACAGCACACAAACAGCACAAAACACAAGCACGAAACTGCTGATGTGTGCAGAGTCAATAGTTTTCCTAATAATGCTTAGAGCAGAGGTAATTTAATATTATTCTCCATCTTTCCGCCTACCCAGTACAGGGTGACGGCAGGCCTTGACCCCATTGCAGGAAGCAGGGGACACCCTGGACATGATGTCAGTCTAACATAGGACACGATTACAGACATTTCAGAGACAGACTAACTAAACAGCATGTCTCCAGAGAGCAGACACACTCACACATGGGCAGTACATGGCAGCTTCACACACACAGACAGGACTCAAACCCCCAACCCCGGAAGTGAGAGCCCCACGGCACTAGTCACCGAGCCACCATGTTGCCACTATTTATTTAATACAAAATTACAAACAGTACTGGTCAGAAAAAGTGAGAAAAACACTACAGAGTGTAGCCCAAACCAAACGTCACTATGACTAAGATATATCCTCTTTCTATAAGAACGGATGATGTAATGACACTCCTCTCCGTTACCGACCATAAACACTGACCTTAACTGCTCTGTTGAGCTTCACAAGTAAGTAAGTAAATAAGTAAGTAAAGTTTATTTATATTATAGCACAGCACTTTTCACAGACACTGGTCACAAAGTGCTTTATAATAGCAAGAGCAAATAAGAAAACAAAGCAGTGAGATACAAATAAAAAGAATAATAAAATAATGAGATGCATAATAAAACCGTAAGAAAAATAAAAAAACAAAAGGAATAAAAATTATAAGGATTTAAGAGTCTAGCCAAATGCTTATCTAAACAAGTAGGTCTTCAGCTGCCTTTTAAAAGAATCCAGAGAGTCGGAAAACCTAAGATGGGTGGGCAGGACATTCCGCAATTTAGGGGCAACAGCCTCACATGCTCGATCACCGCAAGTCTTTTGACGAGTGCGCAGGACAGAGAGAAGGTTTTGATTGTTGGACCTGAGGGAATGTCCCGATGAGTGGGAATGAATGAAATCTGTCAAATATGCAGGGGGCTGACCATGCAGTGCTCTGTATGTAATTGTGAGGATTTTAAACTGAATTCTATAGGGCACAGGGACCCAGTGAAGGGAACTAAGCAAAGGGGTGATGTGTGAGCCTCTACAAGGCCTTGTGAGCAGGCTTGAATCGACTGCAAACTAGAGAGAATAGACTTATTTGAGGGGATAAAATATATGCATCGCAATAATAAATGCGAGATTAAATAAAAGCACGTAAAAACATCACTAGTTTTGGCAATAATTAAGACCTCAATCTTCTCTGTATTTAATTTCCAGCCATCCAATCTTTAATGGCGTTCAGGCAATCTAAAAGCAAAGAGAGACCAGCTGTCTCATTGGGTTTGAATGTAAAGTGAAGTTGTATGTCATCTGCGTAAAAGTGATATGTAATATTAAAAGTGTTTAAAATCTGAGAGAAAAGCAGAGGCCCCAAAACCGAACCTTGTGGAACACCACAAAATAGTGGAGAGGTAGCAGAGACAGAGTTCCCAACAGAGACAGTAAAACTCCTACCAGTGAGGTAAGATTTAAGCCAGTTTAAAGCCATACAGATTGTGACTCTAGTACAGTCGTCAGTTGCTTGACAACAACCTTTTCTGGAATTTTTGATAAAAATGGCAGTTTAGATTTGGCCATATAGGTCTTTAGCACAGAAGGATCTAAATTAAACCAACATGTAAACTTTTTAAAAACGTAACTATGACAATATTTTCTTTTTTTGCGGAAAACAGGGTTTACTTTCAAAATGAATCCAGCGCTAATACATAAGGGCAAAGACCCATTTCTTCAAACATCGACATTCTAAAAATAAACTTTGTATCTTATACTATGTGCAAAAGTCACCTCAGAAAATAGAATATAGTCATCTAACAGCTGAACGTCAAGTGGAATGACACATTGGCATAACTTCCTAAATATATTTTTGCATATGTTAGCAACCAGCAACCATTATATGTAAAATTGGGGGGGGGGGGGGGCACAGTGGCTTTTGTCCGGGGGCCATAGCGATGTGGCTGCAAAGGAGCGGTGGATTTATACCACTACAGAGACCACTGTACAGCCCTTGGCTAA
>JAODLD010000101.1:8314039-8335589 GCA_026781065.1 Mormyrops boulengeri
AGTAATTAACAAATGTAAATCCCTGTGAACTCTGCCAGCATGGGCTACATTACACATCACAGTTTGCGTCCTTCACATTTGTATTAGCCAAGCGGGCAGTGCTCCGATCACTGCTGTGCCAGGAATTCTATTGGACAAATTGATACCCATCCAGCACCCAGCTGGCTTTCAGACAGAGCGATTTTATTTTTCTACTCAAGTGTATATTTAGTAAGTATGCATAGACAGAATTAATATTGCACATCCATGCATTTGCAATTTCTTAACAGGAAACATTGAAAGTATGTTTCACAGAGCATTGGTAGCAATGCACCGGTGGAAGGGCACCATCATCTGGGATCTAAACTGGATAAGAAACATACATACATGACCAGCAGATTACAGCTACTTTGTGATTGGCCGCTTTGGTTTTAACTCCCTGAACCAATGAGATTATCCTACAAGTGTCTCTCAGTGATAGCTTGGCCGTGGTCACAGAGGCTGCCACGGGGCGCTAGAATGACCTGGGAGTGGGACACAGCGAAAAGCAACGTGTCAAAAGTGACATGGGGGGCATGGAGGTGAGAAACTCCATTCTTTTATAGCTTTTAACGCTTAAGATGGCTAAAAGTCTAAGGACAAGTAAACCAGCCCATAGCGTAGAGAATCACAGGTGGTAGGTGAGATCTAATCAGGTCCTCCCAGTTTGGACTGACAGTGGCCTCAGTCAAAGGACACAGCCAGGGGGTGGGTGACTTATGGCTGTCTGCTAAGAACGAAGTCAACACAAATGCAAACATATACAGCTTCTGGACTCTTCCAAAGATTTTTTACCTCATTTTGTTTAAAATCGTATACTCTCTGTATAGTGCAATACAAATGATTTATTTTACAGGTTGGAAAAATTATAATAGCTGACTGCTTTTCAAAAAATTCTTTAAGATAAGTAGCAAATAAATTCATGAAATACATGTCACACTGACCAAGAAAGAATGATCACACCGGCATTATTTTGTCAGTAAATCCCATCGGAGGGACTTGATGGTGACCATAACATCAATCTGCTCTGCTCACATTAATCCCTAACAGAGCAGGATTCCTGCCGCCCCCACCCCACTTCTCCACCCCATATTTGGTAGTGGAGATTTTCATCTCCATCCTACCAATCCAGACGAGCCAATCAACTCGATATAGGGCTGTGATACAGCAGCACACGCCTCTCAGTCTCATTGGTCAGTTCAGTCCCTGTATTGCGATGGTGCTGCTGAATGACATTCACCATGGTTACCCTTTTCCTTCAAATCCCAGCGTCCTCCATCATGCCAAATTGCTGATGTCACCGACCTGTAGCAGCCCCCAGGCAGACACAACTGCAGTTTCCATGGCAACATTGAAGCTTAATTGGAATGAACCATCTTGTAGAGCATATTCTTCAAACAGGAATCAACCCTTTGGGAAGGGAGGCTCACAAACCTTTAAACATCTTTTAACGCAGGTCTTTAAGTGCCCATTGTCAGAGGTGCTGTGTGAAATAATGATTTAAAATGATCTACCAATGTCCATCCTCCGCAATTCCATCCTTAACTTGCTTGGATGTGTATTAATGGATGTTAAAATCCACGAAAGCCTGTCTGTTGGCAACCTTCCACTTGAGAAGCAGACATGTTCAGCTTTGCCATGACGTCACTGCTACATCAGGTCATGAACAAACCAGAATGATGCTTCATGATATTTTGATAGCTATTTAGAATCCTGTCAATTACTGACGGGAGAAATTAGCATTTGAAGCCCATTGTGACTGACAGCACACAATAATCTCCCCTGTGGATTTCAGTGCTTTTATTCCCTAATATCGTGTCTGTGTCACATAGATTTCCATCCACCTACTCATTCATGACAGTCTTACTGGGGATTAGAAATAACTGAAAGATGAACATGATTCATTCAGTAACGGACCTTTCAGCTCTGAAACGATAATGTGCATAAATCAGGAACTAATTCAACTGTTTTTTCATCAGTGCGGTGCCTCTTGACAAGTTGCCATGGTTCCTTGGTGTGATTAGGAATTGCTAGTAAATCACCAAACCTGAATTAGATACTGAAAACATATTTGAAATATAGCAGAAAAAAATCCCTTGTAATCAGTTTTAATTATCTAACTCTGGGGTCTCCAATTCTGGTCCTGGAGAGCTACTGTCCAGTAGGTTTTCTGTCCTACCTGGCCTCACTTGTTCTCAGCTAAATACCAGGAAAATATGTGGCTCATCAAAAGCCAGGTAGGATAGAAAACCAGTTGGACAGTAGCTTTCCAGGACCAGAGTTGGAGACCCCTGATCTAACTTTTTCCATAATAGATTATAAAGTCAACTAGTGCCCTCTGCTGGTTTCAAAGTTGCAGTACTGCAGAAAATAGGAACTACAGTTACTGTAGGGAATGGAATGTTTGCTATGTCAGCAGACATTTTTATCCAAAGCGATGCATAACTGAGAAAGTAGGGCCAAGCAGCCCCTGCGCTAACTGGCATTAAGTGCCTTGTTCAGGGGTTCACAGGTGAAATCGCTCTGCTCACACTGGGTTAGTGCCAGTGATGTCTCACTGTATCCTAACCCACCGAGCCACACGCCCCTGGGTATCAATACCTATAATTCCAGTTCTTGGCGCCCATAACACTAACCATCTGCACCATTTTAGGCTGCAGGCAGTTAATAATTGCTTTTAATCTACTTCTCTCAATATTAAATTCATATATAAAACTCCTAGGTACAGATTCATCAGCCTGATGCCAAGCATAACTAGATAAATACAGTGCAGTGTTCATGTGGGCAATAAGGAAAAGCTACTCTTAACCCTTTGTAGCATAATTACAGATAAATACAGTGCAGTGCCCATATAGGAAATGAGAAAAAGCTTCGCTTAACCCTTTGTAGCATAACTGCAGATAAATACAGTGCAGTGTCCTTGTGGGCAATGAGAAAAAGCTACTCTTAACCCTTTGTAGCATAACTCCTCTCTACACCAGCATGATGGGCAATAACTGATCAAGAAGTTGTGGATACAGTGGAGACTGAAAGGAGGGGATTAAGATCATGAGGGTTAGCGAGGCTGCAGTGATTCAGAGGCTGCAGTGTGGCACCTCTACATCCTTTACAGATCAGAGCTTTGGTTCCAGTGTCACACTTCTTGGTAGCAAAATCATTTCATTTCTGTTTTGCGAAAAATTGAATCTGGGTTCCAGCTTCCCCTTCCATGTTGGTCACAGAGCTTCCTCTTAACTATGTCTTTTAATCACCACAAATGTTCAGAAAGATCCCATTGTACTATAAGGCAACAATGAGCAGGACAAGAGACCGATGTGGGGTATTGTTACATTACTGTAATTATTTAGTGTAATGACACCGTAATAAAGGATAAATGTGATAGGAGGGCTAGACAAGCTGAGATCTGTAGGCCTTAAATCTTTGTGTTAAGGAATGATTCTTAACCGTAATATAAACTGTCCCCCATACAACCTCACAAGATTAAGGGTCTCAATATCAGTCAGTGAGCATACAGTTCAGCCCAAAGCAAGTTTCACATAAGACCATCTATACCATGGGATATTCTGCTTAAGGTGTGATACCAAAGATGAGTATCAAACAATTTTAAATCCAGTTTAAAACAATTCCTGAGGCGCTTTATTCAGACTCATTCACACAAGGTTTACATTACAAAACACTTGTCATTACAAAACGCTTGTCATTACAGAGGTAATGTCATACCCAGATTGAATCGATAGAGCTTAAGGCATCAGTTTGCGTCATCTTCGAAAATTCCTTTAATTAGAGCAAAGATTAGCTAAAGGAAAGTCCTGCAGGATCCCAAACTGCGTTTTTGGTTTCATGCTCTCACTAAGCTTTCATCAACAGTTTGGTCCTGTGTTTTTGCTTTAAATCACTTGGATGAAAAAAAAATTCATTTTTAAAACTGCAAATTTAAAAACATACACTGGAAAAAAAAATCCAATTAAAATGTGTCCAGTTACGAAATGCCGCATGTTCAGGGAACCGCCCCTTAGTGTTGAATTAAATTAATTGGGTTTATTGTAAAACAAGGCAGTAAATCTATTGATTTAAGCCACTAAACAGATTCCTACTCCTAATTATATGGGAATGCAAGCATCTCCTACAGTAGCTACATATGAGGTGGGGAGATGTGTGTGTGAAGCAGGACTTGAAATCGGGAAGGCCTGCATGTGATCTTCTGAGCTAGGGAGTGGCGACGGAGTCGTCAAGGTCCCGCCGAGGAAGAGTGGTGCGGTACAAGGAGGTCCCCCTGGCCTGGATGAAGGTGATGTCCATCTGCTTTTTGGTGACCTCCACGTGCACAAAGCCTCCAAGGGTGGACTCCTGGCCGGTGAAGAACTTCAGGGAACCGGAGGGCACGTGGTTGCGGTGACGGGTGTCGGCGTCCATGAAGTTCCCCGCCCCGCTGACGACGTAGCCCACGTCGGACTCCTTTAGGTACTGCAAAGAGGAATGAGGAGACGCTCAGAGGCAGGAGAGAGAAGGACTCACAGAAAAGAAGAATATTCACATTCGAGCCCGCCAGAAAAATTACACGAGACTTGGAATTTGGGAAAAATTCCAACCCTTCTGAACTCCACAAAAAGAGTCAAATGGTTTCTGATAATAATTTAACGTTTGGCGTTTTTCTTCCCCGGAGCAGTGGTGGTTTAGCTTTTGCAATCAGATGTGTTCCAGGTATTGCCTTGTCAGCACTCTGAGTGACCATGTTGGCTATTTGGCAAAAATGTGTTGCAATCGTGATCAAGAAGGAAAGAGTGGTTAGGAGGCCTGTGAAGGAGGAACGAATGTGAAATGAGGTCTTATCAGCGTCAGCGTTAAACACTGGTCAGATAGCTGGAAACACAAAGAGCCTGTTTTATCTGCAACACCCATGATGTTAAAACTGTCTCATATGTGCAATGAAAATTTGTTTGCCAAACCCTTTTCCCCACAAGTGCCACTGGTGAATTCAGAGAGAAATTTAAGAAGTTATCTGCACATAACATAAGAGCTATTAAACAACCCATCATAACACACACATATATATACTGGAAGGTCACAAAATACAGGCAGTTGCACTATGCAACTTCATAAAGTGAAATGCAGTGCAAGGCAAACCATGGCACAGAGCAGACATCTGTGTAAAAAACGAAAATGCTGACAGCATGATCACACTGCAAAGCACACGAAACCGCACTAAGTTTCCTGTAAGCCTAACGCAAAAACTGTGCACTTTTGAAAAGTGAAGCCATCTCTAGGGGGACAATTATAATCCACGCATTGACCTGGAAAATAAAGATGTCCAGATCGATAAATCCTTTCGATACCGAAAGTTTCATTTGGAGAATTGCCCCTGACGTAAAATATAGTTGTTTTTAACCTAAATGTTTATGTTATTATAAGGAACAGGACATAAATTACTATCAGACGGGGCCAATTATAATGGGGAAGAAAGGAAAAGAATTTGGCGACACCAACCTTGGGATTGGATCTAATCAGACTGAACAGAAAATGAGCGGTATGGGCCATTCCGACTGAATATGCACATGTGCCAAGCAGCAGTGAAGTTAAATCGAGAATCACTGTGTCTTTCCAAAAACAGCGCAACAAACCTGCAGGTTGTGGTCATGACCGCAGAAGTAAGCCGTGGCCTTGTACTTGTTCAGCAGGGGGCGCAGTTTCTTCAGCAGGCACTCCGTGGGGCCGTGTTCGGAGATAGACCATACTGGGTAGTGTCCCGCCACCAGCAGGAAGTCAGCCTTGGATGCCGCCATCCTCTTCTGGAGCCACTGGAGCTGTCGGTTGGCGTCCACAGTGCTCACAGGGCCCCGGGGTTTCTGGTCCTCAAAGTCATCCGAGTTCCCACACAGCAGAACGGTGTCCACCATCAGGATGGTGAGCGTGCGGTCGGAGCGTGGCACACGGAAGTTCAGCTCGTAGTAGTAGTAGGGGAAGCGCCTGGATGGAGGGACAAAAAGGAATTGAGCAAGGAGGGGAGACGGAAGGAAGGCAACAGGAAACAGACAGGATGAAACAGTGCTGAGCTGGACAGTCTTGGCAGGTAATCAATCCATCCATCCATCCATCCATGAAGACAATTTATCTTGTACAGGGTCTAGTCAAGTCGAGTAGGTCTTCAATGTCATGTAACCATACATGGCTGAGTACGGTGCCCAGTTAAACGGAAAAGCGCTTCTCTCGTACCAATGCGCTACATAAATTAATAAAAGACTAACATATAACAACCTAGCAACATAGAGTGCACGGTGTGCAGAAACTGTGCAACCAGTGCAGGACAGTGCAAAAGGACAGAACAACTGACACCGACGAGTGCAAACAGCACGGTAAAGCCAATACCGATAAAGTGCAGATTGATTGTGCAATGAGGTAGCAATAAAAAAGTAAATAAAAGTAATTGTAAATGTAGTTACAATAAGATAGTAAATAGTAGTTAAATAATAAATAATGAGTGAATGTGTGTGTGTGTCAGATCAGTCCCGGAGAGTTCAGTAGTCAGATGGCATGAGGGAAGAAACCATTTCTGAGTCTGACGGGAGGCACACTCAGGGAGGAAGGATGGATGTGGCACAAAGCAGAGGACACTATATCCCTTATTTAATATTTAAGGCATGAATCTGATTCCCCATTTTCTGGTACAGAAAGCAGTGCGTCTGGGCTCACCATCGGTCGGAAAGGCGGCTGTATTGGATCTGAGCCTTTACGTTGCCGGCGTGGTCGTGATTGCCAGCAACAACATACCAGGGGATGTTCAGAGAGCGATCCGTGAAGACGTGCTCGAAAGTGTCCTGCCAGAAGAGTGGATAATTGGTTTTCAAAAAACAAGGTTTGACAAATCACTTTGTAGATTAATATAAAAATCCCACCCCCTTTGACACACACAGCATAAGTTGCACCTCTTGGGATAAAAGTTAATGTAACTCAAACTGAGAAAAGTTGGTTTAGTGATTTCCAGTGACTGGCTTAATTAAGATGTTTTTTCTTTACACAAAGCTGCATGCTATAAACACTTAGGGAAGATAAAGTGTTCAGGGAATCAAAAAAACGCATTTTTACAAGTCAATTTCTATAAGTATGGCATGTAAAAAAAATTATCAAAAAACAAACAGTGCAAACATTTTGAAATGGAAAGCAAATTGACCTGATAATTACAAATTCCAATTCTGATGACCATTCATACCACTATTATATAAAAACACCACACCCACCTGGAACCTGGGGTCGTGTACATCATCCACACCCTTGTAGTAAAAGTTGTCCCCAAGTGCCAGAACAAAATCTGCACCCATACGCTCGGCGACCCTCCCCATCTCGCGAGCTGTAGCCTTCTCGATGGGGGTGATGAAAGGCGGATAGGGCAGCCCCCCCCAGTCTCCCACCGCCAGGAAACGGATGGAGGTCCTGTTCTCTAAGAGACAAACAAACAATCAAAACACAATCATAGTCAGAAACAGTGTCTCGCCATACAATCATAGAGGGAATAACTGATACACAGTCATGCATCGTTAACAACAGGGATACCTTCTGAAAAATGCATCGTTAGGGAATACCGTCATTGTGAAAACAGAGTTTACTTAGATATACCTAGACGGTTTGGTATAGGTATATAAAATAACGATAAAACGTACAGCATAGTAAATACATAAACCAGTATCATAGTTACTATCATCAATTATTATGTACTGTACATAATTGTATGTGCTATACTTTCATACGAGTGCCAGCGCATTACGGTTGTTTACGCCAGATTCACGGGAAACACCTACGCAATGCGTTGCACTATGACGTTACGACGGCACAACAATTTTTCAGCTCCGTTGCAATATAATCTTATGAGACCACAGTCATATAAATGGTCCGTCATTGACCAAAATGTCATTATGTGGCGCATGCATAAATATACGGTCTGCTACTAAGGAATGGAACAGCACACTGCTGTCATCTTGACCTGTGTAAGAGAGAAGGCTTCTGGCTGATGGAGGTCAAACCAGGAGGCAAATGACACTAAAGATGCAGCCAGACTTACGGTCGTTATCTTCAAGGTCCATGAAGGAATTTGGGTAGCAGAAGAACATGGGAAGGAACACCAGTGCGGAGAGATAAAGCAGGGCTGCGGCCATCTGTTACATACAGAAGGAAACAAATTATAACAGGCTGCCTGTCTGCTGGTGTAGAAGCTGCAACGGTGCAAGAATCGTGCTTAAATCCTCATTAAGTTCATTTCATGTGTTTTCAATCATAGCATGTAAATTACATATTATTACTCGGGACAATAGTTAAAATGATCAAGTGATTCAAAACCAACATAGACGAATCGAGTAAGTAGGCTAATTGGATTAGTAACCTGGGACTTTTTGTGAGACCTGCAGGACCTGAACCACTACCAACCAAAACATTAAAAGGCTATAAATAAGAACTGACAATGTTAAAGCCGATAAAAAAACATGTTAATATGCACTCGGCAACCTTATCGCACTCATGAGCTTTAGTGATAATTGACTTACAGTGAGTAGTTAATGATTTGCCTCCGCAGCGTTACCCTCAGTCAAATCCGTCAGCCCCCTTTGTTTTAACTTTGTGTTGACTATGTTAAACAGCTCCCCCAAGAAAGCTTTTATCAGCTCACGAGGCGGGGGGGGTTACAGCGAACTGTGTCCAGCCAGGAGACAAGTGCATGCCTGTGCTGACTCTGACTCACGCCAAAACAATGACACAGCATACGCGTGACCCGCGGCCCTCCACACTACGGGCTCCTGTACCCAATTTCGGGCTTCAACGCCAGGAAAAAACTGATCAGTTTCCAGCAGCGATTCCTCACCCACCCCACCACCACTCCCCCCGTACGATCGATGCTTGGGCAAACAAACAGCCCGACACAACCTTAGAAAGCACAGCTGAAAGGTATATCATCGGTTCGCCATCTGAGATCGGATCCACCAAAACAATTCCTGGCGAATGACACAGGTGGCCAGAGACGTTAAACTGAACGAGCAACTCCATGACTTTTCTTATTTTATTTATTATTATTATTATTATTATTATTATTATTATTACTACTACTACTACATCTTAAGTTTGTAATCACTTTGCATGACTGATCCCAGCACTATTTGCAGAACACACACGTTCATTTTAATACGTATTTTAATTACGTATTCTAACACAGTACAGTAATACGAGTTGAGCGGCGTGAGAAAATGTGATGCAGAAAAACACAAGCGGAAGATGGAGCAGACGTTTGACGCATGATTCTCCATAAGTTATTTTTTCCGGGAAGAATTATCTTCCACTCTGATGCAAAAAAAAAAGTGTGGAAGAAGGGATGTTGGTCATGGACTCTGATCATGGTCTCAGGCAGGTCTGGAGCGAAATAAAAGTAAAAATCAGCAAACTACTTCGGGGAAGATAGGGGGGCATAATTTCGATACGGATCATGATAGCAAAGCATTCTCTATAAGCGGGTATAGTCCTTATTTTTAGCGTTTTCAAAATATCTCATACGCCCCAGTTCGAGTAACCAAAACAATATTTCAACCTACATCAATATATGAAACAAGCTATAGTGTAACTTGATTTCTATTCATTTTTTTTTCGCCAAAACAAATTTATCTAGAATTTATCTATATCCGAAGTTGTCCGAATCATTTCTTCAGTTGTTGTGTTTATTACACGGCGACACACAAAGGAGCCTCGACTCACCTTAGAGAGGATGCCGCAGAGAAATTTGCAGGTAAAAACGCAGGACTGTCCTTTAGTTATATCTTACTTACAGGGATTGTTCACAGTCATACTGACTGCTTATATATAAAAACAAAAACGTTACGAACTGTAGAGGAGAAACGGTTGCTATCTAAAAAAGTCTTTTTTATGTTGCCGGTAAAAATACATTTTAATCTTGTCCATTTCTAAAGTCTGTTGTTTCGTTTTAATACTCAAACTACCCCTCTCATCAACTTCACGCTGACCTAATACTGTCTCAGTGAAACAGATCAAAGTTACCTTGCGGACGCGTTACGGTCGGCAAACTAAACCATTAACAAAGTCAGCGCAACCGGCGCTCATATATTCAGAAAACTGCAATCAATATATGGAATATAATTGGAAGATCGATCCGCACGAAGCAGGCGTGAGACGGCGCACGGGTTGAGTGTTTGCGTGAGGAAACATGATCGTTTTCGATAGGCTGAAATTCGATCCCATGCGACCGATCGATTCGCTCATTGGATAATCGATTATCGGGTGTAATCGGTGTTAGACTTAACGGCATTAATTAAAGCGCCCCAGCGTGGACACTGTCTCGCTTTGCAACACCGTTTACGCAACAAACGTTTCCTTTCTTTTTGTTACGCAAATCAAAATAGGTCGAATCTTACAAGTACTATTTGTGCCAGCTACCTATCAAAATTGACCTATTTCGCAAGGATTTTGAGTGACACAATTAAACCTTAAAGTATACGTATATTTACAGTATATGTGCCTAGTGGAAGTGACCCGTCTTAAAGGTGACGTGTATGATTTCTCTGCTGTATTTGGCCTCAAGTACATTCCTCTAATGGTCCAGCAGAAGTCAGCAAGCATACTCGGACTCCATTTGCCTTGATATCGTTTTTCCATATCAAAGACATAGCAGGACCCGGTCTCAACATGTCCGAACATGTTTCAGTCTGTAATCTCTGGCAAAAGAGACTTACAGTACTTCTCGCCCTTACGTAAAGTGTTTAAATGCTCAGAAATATTTAATTTCTATTTTTGCCTAAACTCTTAAATATGCCAGTAAATTCTTAATGAAGAATTATACACTGACAATTAGTCTAAAAATCATACTGAAAATCAATCTGCAAAATTCTGATCGCATTTCTTAAATCAGCATTAAAAAATAAATGACACCTTAATGGTGAAAAAAATCGCTGTTGGCCAGTGAGGTGCGAAATTCCAGTGTTTTTGACATTTTACAATAAAGAAATTGGCCGTTCTGCAAAAAAAATAAATAAAAAATACTTGCGCGACGTGACAATTCTGAATTTTTTTCTATGATCAGCATCACAAAATCTGATACATCCAAAATTCTAAAGGAAAAAGAACCTTGTAAACCAGTGTTATCGATCTGAGCGCACGCATGAAGCTCGTGAGCAGAAGCAGGGTCGCTCATGGTCTGAAGCAATAAAGCCTTTTATCTCCCCGAATGTGACGGTTTTCCTGCAAGGCGAGGCTTTTCTCCATATCTCTCACACACGCTCGGTTGTTAGCATGTGTCCCGTACAAACCATTGTAAGGTCTGCCAGAAAAAAATGGCATCATATGGCCAGCATAATGTTACCACTGTTCCCAACTTTCCCAGTTTCTGGGTTGGAATTTGAAGTATATAACTAGTTGTCATTCTTTGCCTGGTCCTTCTTTGCCTGGTCCAAGACAAAGAAAGCCAAAGAAAACTGTTTGGGTAAATTTTGTAGCCTACATAGTGGTCATGGTCACCAACCTCATCTGCTTGCCTGTATCTATATGGAGTATAACGAACAGTACACTTTAAAATGGAGAAATGTAGCTCTGTAGAAATATTCAGTGAAGTACAGTCTCACGCAAAAGAGACGTTCATTATTCAAGACTAATTTATCATTATATACAAGAAAACCAACTTTCATTCTTCCAAAATAAAAATCCTTTATTGGTAATACAAGTGACACGCCTTTTTGAAAAACAAAACATCTTGAAAAACCAGAAACACTCCTTCCTTACCAAAATATGCCACAAAATTACAGCCTTTCCATTCCCAATCAACACCATTCAAAAATACCGATTAGAACACAGGAAGATGTTAAAACAAAAAAGATATACACAGTACTTTGGTGAGTGGGAGAGGGCCTGACCAGTCCTGATTTCTAATTGTCAAAAAAAGACCAGACGTGATATAGAGGCATCAGAAGTCGCACAGAAAAAATTATAAAAGTAAAAAAAAAAAAAAAAAAAAATCCATGAGCAGGTGAGATTGGTGACGAGCTCATCCGCTTCATCCTGCCATCAGAGCCTGACGGGACCCCCCAGCCCTGGAGTTTGGCAGTGGACAGCGTAGCACGTGGACAACTCGATGCTAGAGCAGGTCAAAATGATAATGCACAGCTCGATTTGGCCCAGACTAGGATCTTACACTGGCTGGCTTTTGATTAGCTAAGGCATTAGCATCTGAACATCACAGGGTTTGATTTCTTGGAGCTCAAACGGACAAGCGCGAGAATAACGGGAATAAGTACAAACCGAACAGTGTAAGCCACACTAAAATGTGTACCAATGGGAAGGAAACAGCTAGAAGCACGAGTGAGCTGGTTTCTGCTTTGGAAAGAGGGCTCGGGAAGGCCGGAGGTGCAGACTATCTGTACTGGTAGCTGACGCTGGGCTCCCCTCTGCCGAAGCCCACTTGGCTGTTGAAGGCCCCCGGCCCTCCGCCGTAGCCTTGGCTTGTGCCCCCTTGTGAGCCGAAGTTTGACAGGCTGCCGTAACCTGTGAGCAGGAAACACAAGGACACTGGTTATGAGTGAGGTCGAGTGAATGGAAGGCGTCTCCTTTTACTTAAATCCATCCCTTATCCTGTACAGGGTCACGAGGTGGGGATGGGGTGGGGGGAGTTTATCCCATGCAGTAAAGGGCACGAAGCAGGGGCCATGCTGAATGGCATACCAGTCCAGTGCAGGGCACACACACACACAAGGGCAATTTAGCCAATTTAACCAAGTCACCTGACTGGATATTTTCTGGACTATGGGAGGAAACCTAGAATCTGTCTAGATAGATCCCACACTAAAACTGGGATGACTCACAAGCTCCACACACACACACAGACTGAGACTGAAACTGCAGCCAGGTCATCTGAGACTACAGGGCTATCAATCCAGCAGGGTTACCGGCCTCCCCTTTCCCTTACAATACAGAGATAATACTCCAAACGTAGACCTGAAAAACGAAATCCCACAGAAAACTCCCCCTTCCCAACTCGCCCAGCAAGCCTGGTCAACAATAACCGTAACCTCTTAACGAACTGTTTCCCTTTTCCATGTTTTACTGACCCGTCATGCGTCACCAGACGGAATGGCAGTAACAGGAAAATAAAAAGAATAGACACTCTTCCCAAGACTCTACAGTTATTCAGAATCCCAGCGCCCTTTTCTAACCTAAGATACATCCAGATTCTTCATTAGGATCAGTTATATGGTCAACAAGGGCTGCTTTAAAGTAACAAACCTGCATATTGTGGTTCAGTGGGCCACGTGTAAGGCATTAGATCTACGGCTGATAACGGGATCAGCGGGGCCCGCCTGGTCCCTCACCTTCGTAGCCGTATTCCTGGCTGCCCCCTCCCCCAGTCACCTGACTGGGGTAAGCGGTGCTGTAGCCGGAGAAGCCACCTGCTCCATGATGTTGGCTGAAGTTCTTCTTGTTCTGTCCAAAGTTCTGGCTATATGGATTGTAAACACCTTGCACTGAGGGAGGGGTGCCCTGGTAGCCCCCCGACGGCCCACCGGCAGCTCCCGAAGCCCCAGCGTAGGGCTGTTTACCCCCTCGTGGGAGGGGCTTGTTGCCAATGGGCTTGGCAGCGGAAGGAGGAGGGCCGGAGTAGACGCTGTCGCCGGGGTAGAAAGCACCGAACCCTCCCCCATCTCCGCTCGCCGAGTGGCCTGGTGAGCTCATTGCTCCAGAGCCCCCTTCAGCATCGCTCGCCCCACCGTTGTCGTAGTAATCTAGGATGGGACAACGTTTGCATCTCAATCAGAGTACATCCTTGGGGCCAAACTGTCTTTTACTGAGCCCCGTATGAAGGTTCTGACACCAGTCATTAGGTGATACAGGTCTACCTACACTTTACTGGCAATTGTCTTAAACCCTCAGAGGAATCGGGATCTCTTACACACAACACGGCAACGTATCTGGTAAATGCCCCCATTTCCGTGGGCCAAACATTCATTAAACGTGAGAGATATTTCTGACCAAAAAAAAAAACGATATATTTAAGTTTCAGCAGAATCACTATGGAAAAATAAAGATGCAAAAGGGAAAATTTCTATGCTCTTCGAGGTGTGTGCGCATAAGCACATCGGCTTCGATACGAAAGTAGCCTTCATATCTTATTTATGAGCGCAAGCCGTAATGTACAGCCACAAAAAAGGCATTTCTTGACGCTGACACCATGATTTAAGCAAACCATTCGCCTGCAAAGTCTCGATTACAACTTTTAGGGAAAAATGTAAAACTAAAAGACTAACGGAAAGAAAATCACACCCCACTGCTCCTCTTTCCATCCCTACACAGCTCGATCCAGCGGGAAAAAAAAAAGAAATTAAGTGTGTCAACAGGTTTTTGTTTTGTTGCCAAATCCGGTAGTATGGTAGGGATCCATTACAGGAGAGATGCAGGAGACAGAAGCTCTTGATGGAACATGGCATCCAGGGGAACATGGGGGGGCGGGGTTTGTAACGAGGTGGGAAGTTCGTTTTAGTTTACAAAGATGCGCTACAGAATTTTTTTTTTTTTTTTTTTTTTAAAAGAGTAGACTGGATGATCTAGGATGCAAAATCATGGTAGCCATAGCAGTCTGAGACAAAGTCACCTAGAGTGAGAGACAAAGAGCAGAGAACACATATTAGATAACTCGCCACAAGAGGCGCCATTTCTCAGTTTGGCAGCTTTAATGGCCTTGTTTTTCACTCCTTAAAATATTTTTTTTTAGATTTCTCTGCTCCTGTCGCCCTCTAGGTCTTTTCCTCAGAACGGGATATTAAGAGGGGATTTTTGGGATTTCAGGATGGGGCCGGGGGAGGTAAAACAGAGTCCTGCGGCTGAAAGCAGAGAAATTTAAAAGTGTTACGTAAGTCTGAGGGAAGAGGGGGGGCACGTCCAGAGTCTGACAGACGTTACACTGCTCTTCGCTTAGAAAGCAGAGTCACCAGCACAAAGAAATTCCACTAACTGGCAGTTAGAAGTCATCGGGGGGCCAAGTCCAAGCCCCCACTGTGCCAAGCAGCTCGGCAGTTAGCGAGACCAGACGCTGAGGCACCCAGCGTGGCCCCCCTCTAAAGGCATTATGGGTAACCACATTCGGTAATTTAGAACAAACAAGTTCACATTCTTCCATACATATTGGCAGTAAGCAGTGTGAGACCATGTGGTTTCACTTAAGGCATGGTGACCTCATCATTGTCACCTTTCAGGGGGACTCTGGGCGCATCCGGCAGCTCAGTTACAGAGGGGGCCCAAAGGCATTCCAGACAGATATCCCTGCACACACTGAGGGAGACCCCTAAGTACCCCGAGGCACAGACAGTGATGCAAATTTCAAATAGGGAAATGAAGCGAAAAACACTCACTGTATCCAGAGTTGGCACCGTTTCCGTAGCCATAAGACCCAAAACCACCTGTAGAGGGAATTGGAGAAGTGACATTTACATAAGGCTTAACCATCACGTGTGCTGAAGAGGATCACCATTATACAGTGAGCATGTATAGGTGTTTATTAGTATTCTGGACTATTCCGTTCTTTATAAATACTATGCTTGTTGTTACCTTGGTAGCCACCTGCATTGTTGAACCCTCTTCCTCTTCCCCTGCCACGCCCTCCTCTCCCACGGCCTCTCAGATTGGCCACCGGATCCGTGGGAGCTCCAGCCAGCATGCCGAATCCTGGGTTTGGCTGCTGGCACAGAGAGGAATTGGACGAGGATTTATAACAAGTATAGTTAAAGTTTAAAAAAAAAAAATTAAAAAATTACCATCCTTAGAGTCCTCCCCCCCCTTCTTTGTCTGAGCTGGCCCAGAAACCCCAGCACCACCACAGAAGCTATGCAGTCGTAGCATCGCCATGAGGCTAAAGACCCGGCAAGTTACCATTGGGGGCAGTTTCTTCTTTTTCATGGCATCAGAGCCATCGGGGAAAAGTCGCTCCAGCGCTGCCAGGGCGGCGTAGGCCTTGGCCACCTTTTTGTTGGAGCCAGTACCCTGGAACTTCTGTCCGTTGATCTCCACCTGACAGAAAGAAGACCTGAGTGCCGGCGACCCATCGCTGAAGAGCAGTAGATGCTACAGTCACCAGGGGGCGCTCATTCACCTTTGCCATTAAGGGTTACTATGTTTTGGAAATGTTACATGTCTGTATAGTGCAGGGCTCATGCAAAACATCCTGTAACGCAGGGCTGAATGATTTATCTATTTTGATCGATAAAAGGATAAAAAACACAACTGAGTGCCATTTGCAACTGCACCACTTAAGATGCGCATGTAAAAACACAATCACTTTACCATGCTCCGGTTGCTAGGACCAGGCACTTTTTTGGCAAATAAATGACAATAAAACAATAATTTTAAGCTATCTGCCTTATATTTATAGTAAAATTGTACTATTGTGCCCTCTTCTGCTCCTGCGTGAAATAAGAGTCATAGCACCTAGGGATATGGACCCCTGGCTACAAAGAAGCCTACTGGTGAGCTAAGCCCATCTAGCAGAGGTGCTGAGGGACCCCACCCAGGGAAGCCGAAAGTGGCCCTGGGGCGTACAGCCACCCACCTCCATGACGAAACGCTTGTCGTGGCTTCCGCCGCTCTCTGAGATGAGCTCATACTTCAGGCCACGCTGCTTCTCGTTCAGCTCCATCACCGGGTTCTTGCCATGTTTGGTCAGGATGGGGCCTTGCTGGCGCATGTTCTGCCAGGCAGAATTGAACACATACCTCAGCAGATGCTTCTAGGGTCTGACAGAGGAAATGGGGGAAGGAGGAGGTGCGATTCTGCTGCGGCCCACGGACCTGCGCCAATCCATACTTGATCGATGGCCTGCATTAAGCTCACCGATGACCTGAAGCGAGGTCAGTACTTCTGGGTAAATTCTGTGAAGTTACATGGGGCCCCTCGCTCCAGGAAAATGCATCCAATCTGCCTCTCGATAAGTGCAATCCACCCCCCCAGAGATGTGACAAGGCCCCGGGACTCACCTCGCCGCCATCCCCTGCCTCGGCACTAGTGGGCGGCACGTCGGCCCCACCAGGTTCCGAAGCCTGGGGGTTGGCCTCTGCGCCCGAGGGCCCTTCTTCGGTCTTCACCGGCTCTGCAGTCTTCACCTCCACCCCTGTGGGCAGCCCCATGTCCTGCAGGACCTGCTCCACAGGGAAAGGTCAGGAAGCAGGCTGATTTTTATTACAGCTGCACAACAGACGCTATTATCTAAAGTAAGATTATAGCCTGCTGCGTTTCTCCTCAACATATCCGGCTCCGGTACATCCGAGACCAGCATTTAACCATGACTTCTCCATAAATAAATCCAGCAGTAATATCCAATCTCCAAAAGGAAAACATTTTATAAATATTAAATACATCTCAAGCGAGAGAGAAAGCAAGAGTATAGACATTTCTATAATTATGACATCTATTAATTTAGCACAGCAGACGCTTATCCAAAGCGATGTGCTATTGAGAAAGTTGCGTCAGCCAGTCCCTGGAGAACCTGGGAGTTAAGGGCCTTACTCAAGGGCCCAACGGTGACATATCTCTGGGGTTTGAGCCTTCTGATCACCGGCAAGTGTCCCAATCTACTGAGCCACATACGGTCCACTTACAGACTACAGACCACCACAGAACCTCACCAAACTCATTATTTTGAGTGAAGACAAACTACGGAAGCCATCGCACCTTGACTGCCACATGCAGCTTGGCCGTGCGCTTTGAGGGCCCGGACGCCTCGTAGCTCTTGCCGTCAACCTCCACAGCCATGGTGAAGACGGGCACATGCACGGGGCCCGTCTGCGACACCAGCTTGTATTGCAGGCCTGGCTTCAGCTGGTTCAGTCGCATCAGGGCGTTCATTGCCTGTGGTGGCTCCAGCTTATCTTCAGAGTCTGTCAGAAGACAGAAAAAAAGCCTGCAATGTAGACCATGTTCCTCTAGGGGGAGCAGCCATCACCCAGAATTTCGAAAGGAAGTCTTGGAAATCTGACTGAAAATAAACTTTGAAAATGGTACAAGCTCACATTTCTTCTGAAGTTTCTTCTTCTTCTTGGTGGGATTCTTCTCATCCATGACCTCTTCTTCTTCTTCAATAGGCCTCTTTATTGTGGTGACATATGGCGTGCTGGGGGGTATCTGCACTGCGAAACCCAGTGGTGCCGGCTTTAGAGTCCATTCAGGGTCCAAATTAGATGGTGCAAAATGGGAAGCATGAGCTCACAGCCGCATACCTGTATAGTCTACAGGGGCGTCAGTCTTGGGTTTCTTAAGCATCTTCGAGGGAAGAGGGTCCATCCCCAGGACTTTGTGAAGCTGCCCAAATGCTACCAACCTTAAGGCATACTGGGGGGGGCATAGAGGCCAGTTAATGCTTTTTGTGCATCCTTCTTATACGGCAGTGGCATTCACATTTTGACAAAGCCCTACTAAGGCTGGTATAAATACATATATCCTGATTCCCTCCTCACAAACACACGCAAAACTGTATTCCAGATACGTCTCGTCATATTTTCTGCTTCTGCTCATTTTAGATGTTGCTTTGCCATCACATTTTCTTTCGACACTACCTCCACGTATGTAATGCTGTGTCCCATTTGAACTCGGAGGTCGGAATTTCCGAGTCTCTAGTTGGAAATTTCAACTGGAACGCCACCCTGAAGTCGGAGTTCCGACTCAAAGTCAGAGAAACCACTGCAACCCCAACCTCAGAATTCAAGATGGCTGCACCATTCATCAACAGAAGCCAGGGTTATGTACCATTTGTTAGCATTTACGTTTAGCTTGTTTCATTAAAAATCGGTCGTACACACAGTAATGGCCAACCACTACCTGTGGACATGTTGCTATTATGTCTACATGTGCAAAATACCCCATAATATGTTGTCATCAACTGGTATTGCTAACAATGGCTAACAATGAACCTGGCTAGTACTGAGGCCGGTTTCAGAAAGCAGGATTTCTTGCTTAGGTGGATAACTTGTGGGATAACTTGTGGGATTTAAGTTAGTATGCTTGCATATAGCCCAGACTTAGATAAAGGCCATTTAAACTTGGGTACCGTAAATCCGACAACTCACCCTGTTTTTGAAATAGGTGCCTGGAATCGCTAAATGCCTTTCTGACTTGCACTGGAACACTGTTAACTCAGGTGAGACATTATTTCCAGCTCCGATAAATGGAACACAGCATAAGCATTAACCGAGCAATTTCCCCACCATAAAGTTTCATTACGTTATTAAATCGACAGTTCAATGTATTAAGTGGAGCCTGTGTATTATATACATTTTAAATTACAGTGGAAACCGCTTATAGCGATCACGTATGTTTGGGCGAAATCGATCACTATAAGTGAATGATCAAATATGCTAGAGTACAGTACTGTGCATAAATATTCAATTCTATTGTAATTATACGGTGCATTTTCACAGTGTTACATTGTCTCAAAGCTCTTATTGGTGGCTTGGTTTTGGCGGTTTATCATAAGCTTTGACAAGTATTTGTCATTGAAAGAAAATGACTGTCTTATTCCTGTCATGTCGCTCAGTAGCTGGCCAGAAGCAGACGGGTTACCACAATGCAAAGTAGGGATCGAAGTAAAATAAAACATTACAGCAGTTTTATTTTTTCCCCCCATCATATAATAAATAAATAAATAAAAAAAACAAACGAACACTACGTGGAGCACTTGATTACTGCTTGTCCCAAGCTGTTTGATCTATGTAAGTGGTTGATCACTATAACTGATCACTATAAGCGATCTGCACTGCATTTCAGTTTGTTAGCATTAAATAAATGTGTACAGGCGTACTATGTGTTCACGAAATAGATCTGCCCCCAGCTCAAACCCCCCACACCCCGAAATCACCTCACTTTCAATAGAGGTCTAGTAAGATGGGCCACCCCTAGATCAGCGTTTCCCCAACACAGACAGTCCACATTTTTGCTAAAACGTCACCAAGGACCCAGTCGGAAAACACTGTTACAGGTTAAATGAAAAGGGCCAATAGAAGTGAAGAGTAGGAGGGTGAAATCTGTCGGGGGGGGGGGCACAGACCTGTGCGCTCTGGGTGATGTTCTCCCGCTGCTGCGGGTCCAGGTGGCTAATAGCATCGCTGGTCTCCTTCTCACATGGGTCCAAAACACCAGGCCCATCTAAGGGGACAGACAGCTGCAGTGAGCTCTACGCACCTTGGAGTTTCTGCCGTAACGTGGTGGCCGCAGCGCACCCCAGGGTTACCTTGCAAGAGGATTCCAGAGGCCAGGCACTCCAGCACCCTGCGCAGAGCCTCCCCCGCCCCCATGGGCCTGATCCCCGTACCGATGGCCTTCTCACACAACAGCTCCAAGGGCTGCAAAACAACAAAACCCCTCTCAGCTTTCACTTCCTGGTCCAAAAGGAAGTAGGTCTAGGTTAACTGTCACGGCCCACATGCTTACTGGGGGCCGCAGAGATGTGAAAAATTACCTCATAAAGGGAGACGAGTCATTATTATTAAAGCATTAATACTGACTACTATGCACCAGGCTTCACAGGCGAGCTGACAAAGATTCCCATTAAATAAATTATTAGAAAACTGTGTCATTATTATTACCAGTCAGATCCTGTGAAATGGGTGATAGAGGCATCTAACTTTAATGAACCCATACAGCGATACGTATATTAAATTTTGTAAAGAAATAAAACCAAGACAGTGAGCAGTGGGCTTGGTGTCTGTCTGGGTCACTCACCCATCCCTGCAGGGGGGCCCAGACGGCTACGCGGCTGCACAGGTCCCTGAGGATGCGGATGACGATGACGCAGGACTTCAGCCCATTGGCCCTAGCCTGCGGACACACCAGGAGAGGGAGGGTGCCGCATTAGGCGGGTGGGCCGGCAGGGGAATGCCGTTCAATGTAAGCCCTGCCTGGTGTCAGCAGGGCATCTCTATGCTTAGATCCGGGCGCGAGCTCCTGCACCATCAAATGCCATGAGCTTCGAGATTTAGAGGATCTGCCTGCGTAGCGCTAACCGGGCTGTGCTAATGGCTGCCGTCTCACTCAGACCTATTATTCAAGGATCTAGCCTCATTAATTAAAGGGGCAAAGAGAAGATTTGTGAATGCTACACACAGTACAACAAGCTACCACTCCAAACGCAAGAAACACAGCCAAAGCGGGGAACACAAACCTATGCAATCTTGAGTTCCATAAGGCTATGATCTTGGGTTAACCGCCTAGCGCAAACAGGCTACACGTCACGTGATGTGACCATGCGAGGTTCAAAGCTTCCTCTGACTAAAACGAGCCATTTAACGGGGCCCGGAAACAAGGACCTCGCGTACCAATAAAAAGACATCAGCGACATCCTTGAAATACACTGGGTTATTACAGCAGCACATGGCGTTAAGGAAGGCGAAGCTGGGGAGCACTGGAGTGGTCAAAACACCGAAGCTAAATGAACGAAATCATCTTTTATAATCAACCCATGGAGACGGCCAGCTGACTCCACTGAAGACACTGCACTAGCATCTCAAGTGCGATTTGCAATAGTCTC
>JAODLD010000101.1:8353122-8368570 GCA_026781065.1 Mormyrops boulengeri
ATACAAAGCCTTTAATTACCCCACCCCCCACAAACAATTTAATTTCTTTAAAAAAAAAAAAGTGATTAGTGGTTTAGAGAAATTCTAGATAAATAGATAGATAGATAGATAGATAGATAGATAGATATTGGTTTTAATATAGTCATCTACGAAGCGCTTAAGAAATGTAGAGTAGTAGGCCTGCCTACTAAAAACAAAACGTACAATTCTTTAATTTTTTTCCTTGAAAAAAAAATCAATTTTAACGTCAATTGTACTAAATCTCAGGCAAGTCGCAACTGCCGCGCCTGACAATAATGGATCCGCAGCGGGTATTACACATGGTCTGCCCGGTGACACCGAACCCCGGGGCGTCGCTTAGACATACAACACGTACGCCGGCTGTGAAGGATGATACAATACCGGTTTCCCCCATCTAATGATCACCCCGACGTTTTATAACCACAAGAAATCCGCCTTTCCACTTATTGCTGTTAGTGGTGAAATAGCATTACCTATTTAAGCTCTCTGTAGTAGATCTGAGGTAAATGCAGTAGCTAAAGTACTTGCAGTGGAGCAGAACTTTTTGATCGGGGTGCCCATCAGGGGCCAGTTATATATTTCAGAATGGCAACGTTCTTTGGTTTCGCTTGGAAAGTAACGTAATACTTCGTTTTTATTATTTTGACGTGGGTGGCAAAAGGAGTGAATTTATTAGTTTGTCCGTTTATTCTATAGGCTAATATGACGATGTGTCTACCATATATGTTATTACACCGATTATGCATGTTATGATAGCTATAGTATAATTATTTTTCTTTATCACATATTATATTATAATATAATATAAAAGCTAATTTTTGTATTGGACCAACATTCCACATGTAGGCTACTGCTTTCAATGCGCAGGAAGCAGCTTTGTATATTTTCACTTTACAACGTTATTATAAAACAGACCTCCAACGAACAGCGCCAACGATCAAGAAATATTCTTAGAATTGTGACCAACAGTACTGTCTATGTCAGTACCTCCAGAACGTACATCTTAGCAAATACGGTGAATACTAAAGGCAAATATTCTATACCTCGTCATATAACGTAAAATATAAATGATAGATTTGTTTCGAAGGCATAGTCTTTGTTCTTTTCCACAAATCATGCCTCTCAAAATCAACGACGTTGGAGACAGTTTGATACTTGGGGATCACAACTTAATCATTTAGATACAAGGGTATTTTATGGGGGGGGGGCTAGGTGAATGAATCCAAATTAAATATGGGGGAGAGTACACGTCCCCTCCGATCTATACGCCCCAGATCAAAATCGGCCTACATTATTACATTACTAATCTTGATTTTGCAATGAGCAACTTTCAGTGCACACGTTTACTACATATTAACTAACACAATCATGCTGGCGTACTAATTCTGTCTCAGAACTGGTCATTAGATGTAATTCGATTAACACAAATACGAATAATACTTACCATTTGGTTTTGTAGTCTCTTATAGCAGGGTACACTGTCCATTATCGGACACTAAAATCGTTTAAAGAACTGCTCATATTCAGGACGTCGTGTTCGAGTACTTCCAAAATCTCAGGAGATAATCCAAACGCGATGGTAGGAGAACTCCAAGCCAACAGCTACATCCACCATCATAAACCGGTTGAAAAAAATGTAATCGCTTTAAGTGCTGCACTCTGTGAAGAAAGCCTCAGGTTAAATTCTCCTCCATGTTTTCAGTAATAAGCGCACCAATATACTCTAATATAGAACCATCTATCTAATCTCGATTTACATACTTTATGAGAGCGAAGACTGCAGACTGCATCCCAGCCTGTGCAGAAAGTACTGAGTAGGTCAGTTACACTTCTCCTTTATACACTTCATAGTTAAGACGGCCTGTAGGTGGCTCTGCTAGTCTAAAGCAGCCCATATGCATTTGATTCAACACGAAGTGAGCCAGCAAATGACATAAATAGTAGCTTTTCAGGTGGGTCTTTTCCAGCGTGCATGGGAGACCGCCAAGAATGTCGCGGTGTAGCAACCCTCAATATTAAGGGGAGGGCTGGTCTCCGAGATGCCAATCTGCCGAAGGGAATTAAGCTAAGGTGTGGCGACAAAATCTAAATATTTACGCTCGTTGGATGGATTGAAGGCAGCAGAACAGCTACACAGCCCGTGAATTAATTTTAAAATTTGATGAAGGCGAGCATGACTGTGGCAATCCTTAGCCGTATAATATCACTAATAATAAGCAGGTTAAGAGCAGAGTATATTTCACTTGCCAAACATGAAAACACTTTCTGGTATAACTCAACCCAAACTGTTATTGAATGGGTGCCATCAAGTCGATGTTAATTGTTGCCAACCATATAAACGGCACACCTTCAAAAAGTCCTGTCTTGGGCAGACTTTGCCATGACATGCTCAGCATAGTCCACTTACGATGTCCTCCTCCTCTTCTTTAACTTTCATTTTACCCAGAATTATACCCTTCTCCAATGCAGTGAGTCTTCTCATAATATTTCTAAAATAAGACAGCTTCAGTCTGGATATTTTCAACCATAGTTCAGGCTTGGTTTCATCAAGTTGTTTGACTTGCACTCTGGTTTATTCTTAAAAGTCTTCACCGGCTCCTTCAAATGTCAGATTCCCTTTCTTTCACGTCCACATTTATAACTACTCTACCATCCGCTTCCACCAATTCAATTGGTCCTTAAATGACATTTAATAATATTTCCATAGACGTATCAGGCTGTTTCCCGTTAATAGGCAATTTGTCAGGAACTAACCTGAATTTTGCCAGGGGCAAAGAAATAGGCTACAACCATCTAAGTTCAAAAAATTGCCCGAATAACGCTGTGTAAGTTAGCTATCTTTAATGTGAAAAGTTCCAGATGCTTATGGTTAAGTGCAGAACTCACAACATCTTTAACTGGAAACCCAACAACCAAGACTGTGAAAAACAATGCTTTGTAAAACTATATTAGGAGCCACTGTAAAGGAGGAAGATTTAAGTAAAAGTGCCAGTTTTGGTGTTTCGAACCGGCACTGATCCCCAGCCAGCATGTGTTTAGCGCGTCCCAGTCGGACTATCGGATGCCGCTTTGCAATCCTGCGGTGCGCAAATCTCGCATTCCTACCACATTTACTACTTATGTGTATCTGATTGCTTGTGCAGACGTCTGTGAGTTGGGCATTTCAAGTAAATGAGCACGTTGAAACGATACATGCTCGTGTCTTCCCCCTCATATGTTAAATGGTCTAATTAAAATTAAGTATAATTACCAAAAAACTGCTTAATTGCGAAGATGTATACTCCAGGTTATACAGGAATTAACACACGACGCAGATCCTTTTTATTTGTGGCGTTAATTAGCCTGTACGTCTTAACTACTCTCCTACCAGGAAAAAAACTGTGAGATTTTCTTTATCGTTAGTGGAATGACAGAAACACAGAATTCAAATATCTGTGATTTTTTTTGTTAATGAATTTAATGCTACTTACTAGATTAAAAAACACAGACGTCACGTAGTGACGGGGAATTACCATGTTCTTATTTCCTCTTAATTAGGTATTTTCATAAAGCAGTTAGCCAACCAACGAATGTATGAATCATCCTTAATTGGCAATCCTGGTTTCAGTAGACAATCAAAATCATAATTTGACAGCTACGGAAGCCTGATGAGTCAAGACAGTTTTTCCTGTTTCCGGTTCTGCCAGGTTCCTGTTTAGTGATTTGTTCTATGGCGTTTTAAATAAGTTCTACTACAAAATAACGATTAAGGCAACATTCTTCTAATATTATTAAAAAAATATATTAAAATGAGATTGATTAATTAGTTCAGATCAATTATCTGGGGCTATTCATTAACCGGTAATGAGACGTTTTCACTAACCGCTCATCACGAGCAGGGCTGTTGTGAGTTTGCATCCTGTCCTATCACAGGTCACAGCCAATTGCACACTGCGGAAAGTTTACAAATACCACTCAACTAAAACCACGTCTTTGGACTGTGGGAGGAAGCCAGAGTCCCTGGAGGAAAGCCTGTTTGAATATGAGGAAAACATCGAAGAAAGCTTTAATTATGAACCCCAATGTTGGGGGTCGCTACCCTTCCCGGTGTCCCTGGGATTGTTATTTTTTAAGAGACTGTCCCAGAAAATTAACATCCTTTCTCGCCCTTACAAAAGTACACTAATGTGCTATATAGTATTATCATCAAACTAGTAGCAGATCAGTACCACTGTGGTAAAACCATTGTAATGTGGTCGCATATATACCATGGAATGCTACATAGTATTATAATGTATCAGTTAAAATACAATGGTTCCGTTAAGCTTTTTTATTGTACCGTGGTAATAACACATTTTTAAATATACTATACTATGGTAATATACCTCGTAATCTTATTTTCAGTAGTATTATACGTAATGTTTAACATAGTATTGTAATGTTACAGCACTGAAATGAGACATCATAATTACTGTACATTAAATGCAACATGCATTATATATATCTGTTTTGGCTTAATGGAGAAAACACTTTAACAGTTTAAAAGCCACATGCATCAAACCAATTAACCACCTATCAATATGTGTTTCAATGGCAAAAAAGAAGGAAACTTTTTATCAAAACACATGCTCAAAAAACAGAACTAAAACTGTTATTAATAATAAATTGTGTCTTTATTTGAAATGGAGAAAATAAAATACAGCATCATAATTACTGATTACTGGTTGCTTAGGTGAAATTTTCAGATTCCATTACCAAATCCAGCACAACTGAAATGATCACAGTCCCAATAATCACAATACTGTTAAGTTTTAGTTAGGGAGCCTCTTGGCAAAACCCTGAGTACTATGTAGTATAGTACCAATGCAGGCTGGTAATAAATACCGTGGGAGGTAACAATACTATGATATCAGAACAAAGTAGGCCTACTATAATATAAAATACTGCTCACATCCTAGGAACATAGGCCTATACCACACGTATATCATCATATGTACCACGCGCAAAATAGAAAAACACTGAAAGTACAATCTAGTACAACCATACTGACATGATAATACCATAATAACTTTTTGTAAGGCGGGACACGATTTGTTCCGTTTTTTGTGAAAATTTATTTATAATTTATAATTTCATAGTTTCAAATAAAATCTCACTTGGTTTCCTTCTACTGCCATTTTGTTGTCTTCCTGGTTATGTTTGTGGATCTAGTCCTGTGTCCATATAAACGGCTAAAAACGAGCAAAACGCACATCAATCGCTGGGGTTTGTGGCGCAGGCTTCTCCACCATCCGGAAAAAAACGTATTTCTTTTGCTCCTCTTGGCGAGCAAAACCAAAGTGCGTTTATGTTTGAAGTTATGTGTAGAGTTTTACCTTGAAGTGCATATGTCATGTCCAGCTGTCTCTATGTCATATCACCGTACACGACATGTTTAGATGATGTGATAATAAAAATACTGAAATTTGATATGAACAAACCTTCGCACCCACATGCAAATCAACACACATTGTCTGAATTCTTGCGGGCTATTCGACTAAGCAAAATGTGCTTTTTGGTACCAATATAAACTGTATATAAGCTGCAAGTCCTTTTGAATCAGAGACAATGACATTAAAAATACTGTACTTGTAAGCAAGGCTGCTCTCGGCTTCCATCACTCCCAAAAAAATCCCATTTAATTTCCTATGCTGAGCACATGATACCGCGATGGGGAACGTCGCAGTCCAGAAGGGTCGACTGTTATTGTTTTTTTGATTGGTAGCAGATATACAATGGATTACATTTTTTTTGCTTGACAACTGTTGGTACACATCCACATCTACTACTCTGCTGTGACTTTAGTTGCTATCTAGAGGTAATGTTCGTTGAAAAAAAACACGTAAAAAATGTTAGATAATGTTAGTCTAAAAAAAAACTATTTTGTCAGTTTTGTGAAATGAGGGGAGAGATTGGCGAGGAGGACGATAAAACAAAATCGGACGAGCCTCTAGCGTCAAAGAAAACATGATTTACATCGTACAACCTGCAGCACACTGGGTGAAAACAGAACTTCTCTGAATGGGTCATTCAAGGAGACCCCTTCTCTGCCACTCGTCTTTTCTGTCCAGCCAAAATATCAGTCAAATATGAAGGAAAAACAGCGCTGGAAAATTGTGCATGAACTAAAATGCACCAGAAAAAATCTACCCATTGCAAATTTTTGGTCAAAGTAGAGCTACAAGTTAGATTAAACTTTAAATTCTCATGCTTTGGAGTTTAAAGCATTCATTGGGGGGACAACTGGGACCTGCGGGCATTAAAAAGGATGAGAAGTACACACAGAAAACAGATGAGAAATGTCACCAAATTCATTAAGTTAAGAAAGTTATTTAGAATTTGTTATAATACATTTAATAATGTTTCCATTGCTAAATGAAGTATAACCATGGACAAAATAAGATTAGGTTTCATAATGGATTAAAATTAAACAGTATGTTTTTACACAATAAAGTAAGAAATCTCTATTTTAAAGGGACAAAAGCAGATAAAGGAGTCCAAGGTGAATGTGTCTGCATCAGGACAAATATCGGTAAGAGAGGCAATAGAGAGTCCTACGACTATTAACTTGATTGTCCTGGTTCACTTATCAAAGGTGGCAACCCTAGTTGGAGGTGCGACATCACAGTGCTAACCATGCCTACATTAAATAACACATTCATGTAACTAACTACTGTAATTGTTCAAATGTATGGCTAAAGATGCTAAAGACAGCGACACCTGCAGGCCAAGGGGGGAACTGACATAGGACAGGGACTGGTCCTGACACAAATGTACCAAAATAAATTCTGTAGCCTCACACCTATTCAATAACAATAAGGCTTGATAAGTCCACCAACCCAAGCAGTTCCTACCATCCAAGAAAGACTCATTATTCAGCAAATGTGTCATGCAATCAAGAATAGCTCTCACATTATTTGGATCAATTCACTTTTGCAGAAAATTGATAGGTGGGTCTGCATCATTGCTTTTTTCCTCTCTTAATATCTAGGTTGTAGAGTTCACTAACTGAAACACTGGCCCCAAGACCCAAGACTTGTCTGACAGATAAATTGATCGTACTAGTAAAACTAATTTTATTAAAAGCTGGACAACATAATTCAAGACTCCCATCTGTAATTTATTTGACACAATAAGCTTATTCATTGTCATTTATGTGGCATTTATATTATGTTGCATGGCTGCCTACTGTATGTTTGTGTATTTCGCATACAAGAAATGAAATTACTGGAGAAAAAGTGTATGTTTTAACCACCCAACTATCCCTTGTCTATATTTTCAAATTCCTGTCATGTGGTCTAACTCCAAGTCTCTCTAATCCAGTTTGATTATTTCCACCATCCAGCAAGACTCTTATACTCTATCTCAAACATCCGACACACTTTTGTATATCTAATGGCTGGTTAGCGGTTCACCTTGCCAGAAACTGCAATAATCCAAACACAGCATAAATATTTGTGCATTGTGGTTCGAAACCCAGGCAAAATAAAAATATATTTAATATATTTAAATTAAAAAGAGAAATGTTTATTCTGTAATGTACTTCTCTATGTAGACTGTGCTTATGTGAAAGATATATCTGAATTTCAAAATATTGATGTACAGGGATGTGGAAAATGTATTCTGGGGAACTGTCAGACCCCTGCCCCCAAACTTCACCTCTTGAAACTCACCTTTTAGCAGAAACGGTCTGGATACGGAGGTAACAACATGCATACAGTATATATTATACAAATAAACGGCATATAGACTGCCATACAGGATACAGCAAGATATCCGCACTGCCCAACCATCCATCCATTCAGTCTCTGTCATTTCTTGGGGTCCGGGTCACGGGGCCAATAGCCTCAGCAGGGATACCCAGACCTCCCTCTCCCCAGCCACTTCCTGCAAAAACATATTTGTTACCATCCAGCTGCTTATCTTGGTCATACGGGGACCTGGAGCCTATTCTAGTCAGCAAAGGGGACATAGATGCACAATCGTACACTCTGAGCTACTTGGAGACACCAGTTGGACCAGCTGCATGTCTTTATATTGAAGGAGGAAAGCGGCAGAAAAAGGGGACAACGCACAAAGAGTAGAAGCCACTATCTTTTACTTCCATTTTGTATTTATTATGCTTATTAATATTTTGACAATTTAGAGCATGTTTTCCCTACAGACCAAAGCTTCCTTCATGCACAAGGAGCATGTTTACAGAGATTGATTAATGGGATATAAAACCACAACAGCTGTGATCCAAACACCGAGAAAACTAGAATCATTAAAGCGGAGTCTTCCAAGCAAACAAATTCTGCTGTAGCTGTTACTGGAAACCTAAATGAACCACACCTAGAGAGAAAGGGACAACAAACATGTTCATCTGAGCCTTTCTCGTATATAAGATTAAAAAAGACAAAAACAAATCAACAACAGCAGGGCAGGAGAGCAGATGTAAGCGTTTCACACATCGATCGGAGCTTCTATCCGAAAGCTTTACGCCACACGTAACATTTGACAACATATAGCGCCACGGTGCCGTGTCTGTGAGCAGGAACATGCTATTTGAACAAGTCCAACATTACATAGAGGTTACTGTTGGACTTAGACATTTCCTGGATGTTGACTTTGGACCCTAAAATGAAGACCACGGTGGCCATGTTCTACGGCTGTGGTGCTCAGGCAAGCACGGTGTGCGACGAGCGTTTGGCCCTGGGAGGCATTTTCCACATCTCCCTGTTTTTTTCAAAACAACCCCCTCCGAATGTTGCCAATTGGCCACTACAGGCGTAGGGTCCTCCAACACCAAGTCTAGCTTTTTATATTCCTTCTCCCCACCCCCACCAGGAAATCAACCCAAAACCACTGAGAGAGCTCTTTGACAGTCAACATGCTGAACTCTGAATGCGCCCGAGATGAAGCAGGGGGGCCGTTTCTGAAAGAGGGCACCCCACAGTGCCGTTAGAGTCTCTGCTGCCTGCCAGGCTCTTAAACCTGCATGCATTCCAGTACTGGGGATAATTTCTCCATTTCCAGGTCAACGTTTGCCAAACCACAGCAACCTCCCATTACTACTTCCAGCTGCCCCACTGTGGCTTAGTGGGCAGCACTGGCGTCTCGTGCCTCCAAGGCCTGTGGCTTGGAATCAAGGCCATCCCAGCATGGAGGGTGAGCACAGTCTCCATGTGTTTGTTTTGATTTCCACCTGCAGCTGAAAAACATACTGTTCAGGTGAATTATTGACTTTAAATTGCCTTTAGAGTATCCTCCCATGCAATGATCTAATGTTCTGTCCAGGATGTATCCCGACTTACTCATTATCTTTTCCAGGATTGGCTCCACCCTGTTCTAAAACAAACAGGCCAGCAGGTGGCTTTGCTTCTGAAAAACAGTGTGACCATGTGACCAGGTATAAGTGCTGCTTGGTTCGAGCTTTAAGCAGTGAGGCTCTGTTGAGCAAATAATCATAACATTGGATTCATAATGTTGCAAAATGCACAATCCTCAGTCCATGGTCACACATTCACACACTCACGCAAAAACACACACTTATGGATCATTTAGAGATGACCTTTCACTTAACCTCATGTCTTTGGACTTGGAAACCAGAGTACTTGGAAAAAAACTGACATGAACACAGGAAGAACATGCAAATTCCACACACAGAGCCAGATTTGGAATAATAAAATCCAGTTCTTATTCCCATAAATAAAAATCTCTCTGTAAAGCAAAAGCCATGATAAATTAAGGGCACACAGTCGTGGCCAAAAATACTAGCGCCTCTGCAGTTCAGCTAATGCACCAATTCTTTCACAAAAATGTTGATATTACAAATATTATGGTGTTAACGTGTGTATTTCCTTTATTTACATTGGAACTACAAAAACTGGCAAAACTAACATTATTTCATAAAGAATGCCAAAAACAGTTAAAAACTTAACTAAATTATTGGTACCCAAGACTTAGTGTCTGAGTAGTACAGCCTTTCAGAAGAATAGCTGCAAGCCAGTACTTCCTGTATCCATGACTGAACTTCCTGCCCCTCCACTGAAATTCCAGGCCTCTCTTCTTTTGCAATCTGCTGTACATCTTCCAGATTTTCTCAGATCTCTCCACAGGTGTTCTATGGAATATAGATTACAAAAAAACTGCATATTAAGAAGAGTTCTGGCTTCACCTCAGTCTTTCCTTGAATCTCCATAGATAGAAGCCAAGATGTCTGGCTGCCATTGAACATGAAGATGACCATTCAGGCTGGGCACCAGTAAACACACGATAAATCCAGGAAGAGAGGTGTTTGTACTGAAGCTCCCCAGTTTGCACAGTTCCTCTAGTTGGCAGCTGCAGTGCAGATCTTAGAAGCAGCCACCGTGAGGAACAGACAGTTGTTCCTGATTTACCACACGGATGGAATATTTCTCGCTTTCTGAGACATGCAAATCATCCACTGCCCATATATTTTCTTCCAGCTGTGGAATTCAAACACTCATATTTATCGTGGCTGGACGTCTCCTATCTTTTTGAAATAGTGAGGGATACTGCCTTGATTGCCGATACCATGGTCACTGCTAAAAGAGTGTCTGTATTTTATATGATTTTTAAAAACGCATTAGCATTTGTGTAATTGCATATATCGTGTACGAAAGTGGTTGTATATTTTTAAAAGTGGTGAACGTTATGTGTTATTTTGTTAGTTGTAGCTTAAGCACAATGTGTCATTTGCATGTTTTTTATCCAACCAAAATTTATAATTCTAGAAGTGGTGAAGTATATATTTATAAATCATTTATTTTGACTTTGAATAATAATAAAGTTCATTTTTTAGAAATGCTCGAATTAATCTCACACACAAGTAAATGCACGTATTTTATTTAGCAAAAGCCAAATATCACAGTACGGTAGCGTCGCAAACACAAAGCTGTGCGTAAAAGGATCCATCACAGCAGCATCAGGGATCCAGAAATTTAGTCACTAAACGTCTCACTCTCTTCCCCTCAGTTTCAGTGCACTCTAATGTTTGATGGCTGGATGTCTTTATCATAAGCTAGAGCTGCACTTAAACTTGGCTCAGGTACAGTCTCGTTTTGGCGATTTAGCTCCATACAAGTAAGCAAAACAAAATACGCCATGCAGCAAAAATCCTGGGGAATGTTCCACGAAGCAGGATTTCCACCAAAACCAGGGCAGAGGAAAACAAACCAGACCTCAAAGGGACAATAACACGGAAGAACTAGCACCGGGACAGTATCAAGCATACAAAGGGAAAGACATTAATGACAGGACTGGGGAGCACAGCGCTGGGAAACACCTTTATATCATGAATAACAAAGTAGCCAACGAGAGGCAGCTGGAGTGAATCACATGAGGGCAGGAACGAAAAGTAGGACAAACGATGAACAGACGTGGTGCTTTATGGCCACTCTAGGGAGGAAACAGGAGGGGCAGAGGCAAAGTGTGACAGGCAAAGTGCAAATGGGAGTTAAACCGAAAAGACAAAGGCTTGTCAAACCTAAAGAGGGGTTGTTGTTAAAGCACAACTGTCATTTATTCACAGTTTTAGCAAATGGTGAGAAAAAAATTTACGACTTTTTCAACTGAGATCAGGCTTAAAGAAAATAAATTTGGAGGTTAATTGGCTGAGAAATTTGTTTTATGTCTGAAGTTTCAGTCTGAAAATTCTCTGGTGATGGTTGGAAGAGTTTGGGGATTCGTGGATTAATGTTTTGGAATGGCTGAATTTTATAGCTGAGCAGAACGAATACTATATCACCGCAAACTACCAAAGCTACTCATTACCAAGCAAAGTATTGTTGTCTCTGGAAGGCAGAAGCATGAGCAGCCGGTGTATTCTCTGAACTCAGAAGAAGACGGGAGGTGGTGTGTGCAATTTTTTTGTTTCATTTGGTTTTTGAAAGTCTGCCCCAGATGAAAAAACAAGCTTTTATCCAAGATCTGAAACTTTCTTTCCTCGTACCAACATTTTCCGACAGATGTTCATGGTAATAAGATTCAAACACTGAGAACATTTGAGATTTCAGAAGAACTTTTTTGAATGACTTTTTGTAAGGAGTAAGGGATTTACAGAGGGCTGTGGAGAGAATGTTTCTCGTTTGAGTTTCTGGTACCCTACTCCTTAGAGTACTGACACACTCTGCCTTGGAGTACTGACACACTCTGATCCTGATGCTTTTCAAACAGTAAATGTTACTAAGTTTCCATCATACACCTCTCCATCACTGAAATAGTGTAACAATTGTAACAAAGGGTGTATGGTAGAAAACACAATCACTTTAAAAGGATTTTCATCCATCCAGGTTTTCCGATACAGGATGGAAGGATGCGAAAAGGTATCTGTGAAAAAATACAAAATAGCTCAACTTCACACTTAATAAGTTCGAAGAAGCTATCTATTTTCCTCCAAAAAATACAATTCTATATTTCTATAAGGATTTTAAAACAAATTAACAAGGAAAAACAAGGTTCAGCATAGGTTTATTGGAACCTAAACTGAAACTTAGTGAGTCTTACATGGAGGCTCCTTTTTAAATGGTGTCAGTGCTCATGTCCTGTGGCAGTGATTGTCAGTTTATATCTCACCTGTGTGGGGTTTGTGTATTTCAGCGAACCACAGAGCTACATCAGCCGGCTCTTGAGCTCCCGGTAGGGCCTCCCTCCCTCTACAGGGAGACACCTCACAAACTACGATCAAACAAGGAACAAAGACTCTGCCCTTCAGGAAAGGACTTTAAATACGTCGGCGTCATGTTCACAAGTGACAGTGAGAGGGAACTTGAGATTAACTGATAGATCAAATTGGGGACTTCAGTTTGCCACGCACTGAGTGTGTCCTTGGAGAGGATAACCTTCAGATGAAGCCTGTCCTTTACTGGTTAATCTATGTACGTGTTCTCCCATATTGGCATGAGCTGTGGGTAATGAGAGGGCGAGAAATTGAAATGAAATGATCCTTCATTTTCCATTTGCATAAATACAAGTATATTGGAATGCTTCTCTTTGCCTACTCCATCTTGCTCTCCATGAGTTACACATGCAGGTGAGCACAAGCTTGGGAGTCGCATGGCAGAGTCAGCAGCCCTGGAGCTGGGGGTTAAGGTCCTCGCTCAAGGGCCCATGGACATCTGAGTACACTTCTAAGGCCGGGGCTCGAAATATCGACCTTCTGGTCACAGGCACAGAGGTTTAACCCACTGAGCCACTCACCAGAGAAAACCAGCTCCTTTAAATCAACATGAATTAGCTATGGTGCTTCACATAGTCCATAAGGGTGCCATCCGATCGGTTCTCAAGGGAGTTTTTCTGGGCACATCCATCTGGGCACATCCGTCTGGGCACATCCGTCTGGGCACGTTCATCTGGGCACATCCGTCTGGGCACATCCATCTGGGCACATCCGTTTGCGCACATCTGTCTGGGCACATCCGTCTGGGCACATCCATCTGGGCACATCCGTTTGGGCACATCCGTCTGCGCACATTCGTCTGGGCAATTCCATCTGGGCACATCCGTCTGGGCACATCTGTCTGGGCACGTCTGTCTAGGCACATCCTCTGGGCACATCCATTTGGGCACATCCATCTGGGCAAATCTGTCTGGGCACATCCTCTGGGCACGTCCATTTGGGCACATCTGTCTGGGCACGTCTGTCTGGGCACATCCTCTGGGCACATCCGTTTGGGCACATCTGCCTGGGCAAGTCTGTCTGGGCACGTCCATTTCAGCACATCTGTCTGGGCACATCCTCTGGGCACGTCTGTCTGGGCACATCCTCTGGGCACGTCCGTTTGGGCACATCTGTCTGGGCACATCCATTTGGGCACATCCTCTGGGCACGTCTATCTGGGCACATCCTCTGGGCACGTCCGTTTGGGCACATCTGTCTGGGCACATCCTCTGGGCACGTCCATCTGGACACAGATGCTGATACAGACCCAGGGCAGGCTGAATTATATCTCCCAGCTTGGTCCTGAAAAAAAGAGAGCAGGTCTGACCTGCTCTGGCCAATGTGTCACTCACCAGCAGAAGCAGCTGATGATGATGATGAATATGATGATGAGGGTGTTGCTGAAACCCAGATCTAGTTGGATTATTTCCCCATTTAGAAATGATGACATAGATTAAATGCTTATGGAATTTTCCAGTCGCCATTCTCGGGGTTATCAAAGGGTTACTGCTGCGTTCTAAGTCAGTGATTAAGGCAACAAATGGAGGTTGTGATACGTGTGTCACACGTTAATGCAGTCTGGATTTTCCAGGAATCATCCAGGTATTGATGTAAGCCCGGTTCAGGAAAGATGGGTGGAGCACGATTGGAAGGAGCCAAAATCACTCTGAATTCCTCACATGGCTCCTGCTAAGAGGCGACAGTCCACCACATGCATATAAAAATATAAATTCTTTGGAAATCCTTCCTCTCCAAAACTTACCCCCCCTCCATAACTATAATAGATTAATTGTAATATGCACAAGATACAGACACAAAAGAATTTCAATGCATTCAAAAGCTTTTAATTGCAATATCAGGAAATGAGACTCTTACATTAAACTGTAATGAAAGTACAGTCATTACTGTCGGAAGTTGGATTTCTCAGAGTTAACAAAAGAAATCAAGTATGCAGCTACTCATTACCAAGTAAAGTGAAGAGTAAATAAATAAAACAGCAACAATCTACATCCACAGTCTCGACAGGCAAGAGGTGCTTTTTGGGAAAGTCCAGGTGATACTCCACCAGTCTCAATACAAACACCAGAGCGGCAAAAGCATTAACCTGTTGTTCTCAGGCTGACCCATTCTTCACGCCTAAATGAAATTGCAACAAAGATCTGAATTTTCATTATAAGGCTTCCTGTTAGAAGACGTTACTTTCGGTTACCTTCACTTTTATTATAGATGTTAACATTGTTGATCCCTAAACATGCTTCATGGACCCAAAGGCCTCCTCTTATTATCGCTAATTATCATTCTGTAGAATGCTTTGAACATTGCGATGTGGACCATACTGAATATTCCTCCTAGCATCAGCTAAGTATGTACCAAATAACAACTGGATTCCAGCAGAATAATGAAAGTGCATAAGGCCATGGTAAATTAAGGTATACCTTGAGCTGGACTGACCATCTGGCATTCCGGGCATTTCCCTGGTGGGGTGATGGGTTTATGAATGGGCAAAATTCATGGTGGGGGGGGGACCTTTGCATGGAAAAATTTATCGTGGGGGACCCCAAAGTCCAGGGCTGATTTTAAATCCCAGCCCAGCCCTGCATACACCTCAAATTTCTTCCAGTTGTTTGAGCAACGTCCCGTGATATCTTCTCACAGGGTTTTCTGGGTGGTCAGGGTCAGCACCCATGTGTGTCCCTTCCCCGTTTGGCCAGCAGGCATCGCTGGCCATCCTGTCCCTCATGTCAG
>JAODLD010000101.1:8368670-8383284 GCA_026781065.1 Mormyrops boulengeri
TTTCTTAGTTTCTTTGTTAGTCTGATTTCCCTGTGTTTATTAGTTTCAGCTGTTGCCTGTTCTTGTGCCTGCCCTTGCCTGATTGCTCGTTGTCTTGCACCCCCCCGATTGGATAATTGTCTGTCTCACTCCTGCTGTGTCGTTACCGGTTTAGTTTTAGTATTTAAGTCTCTGCCTGAGTTCTGTCCCTTAGTGGTTCATTGTGTGTATTGGGTTTTGTTGTAGACATATGTATCGTGGATATTCTGTTTTGTTGTAACCAGCCTGCCCACCCTTTGTTGCCCTGCCCCTTTTTGTATTAGTCTTGTTTATTCCCAGTTGCTTTTGACCCCTCGTGGTCCTTTGTTTTGTAAGTATTTTCTTGTGTTTTTTTTTTTTTTAGTTTAGTTAATAAAACCCGTTTTTTTTTCGTTGAGCCGCAAGTGGGTCGTCCACTCCTCCTGCCTGCACCATGCTATGCCCTCGTCCACGCACGAAGTCTGCCCCGGTCCATGACAGGTCAGTGCATCAGATGGCTCACTAAGAGAGCGGTAAACCACGATTTCCCCCTTGGTGTAGAGCCTCCAAGGTCACAGCAGACCGAGCGGCAGTTAGGCTCTCCTCAAAGCTCAGAGATTGCCATCACTGCAGTGCAGGAACCTCATACGTCTATCTTCTGACCTCTAAGCCTTTGTGCAGTTGGACGTGTTCCTTTTGTGAGTGTTGTTACTATAGAGTTGCCGGTGTCAGTAGCCACCACTTTGGCAAACCCAGAGATGCTTAAAAGCCATCTTAATGGATTCCTCATTTGGGTGCCTTGATGGACTCTGCAATCCCACAGACATCTGAGACCTCAGGCTGCAACCTCCACACTACTTTCGATTTGAGTACCAGTGCCAATTAAAGATTATTAAGCTATTATGAATAGTCTTTATTTCCTTATGATGCATGCATTTGTCTTCTGAATGTTATTTTCTGTAAGTTGTTACAAATTGTATTACAATAAAAAATCATATACATCCATCTTGCAACCACTTATCATGATCAGTGATAATTCATATGTATTAAATATTCATATAATTATTTAAATTATTCATATATACATACATATCCATCTTCCATAACAGCTTACTCGGCAGCATACTGCACTGAGCTGGGAGTTTTACCAGGCAAACACAGAATATAATACATTTGGCATACTGGTGTATGCATATACTGTACAGTACCAGTGATACATCCGAATGAAATCAAGATATAAATCCATTATATATTCCATCATTTACCTGCGGCTCTGACCAAGATTAATGGTTAGAAGATGGATGAATTATCCATTTAAACTAAAGTTTAATGGGATCCAGATGATCTCGGTCACATGGCTCCGGAGTTGACCAATGTTTGGTTAAGTTTGTGGTCTTCAGAGCATACAATAGATGGCTCATTCAGAAAAGCATCAACACAATTATTCCGACATTTGCGGCACCTGCGAATACACCCCTGGACCCTTCAAAGGCTTTCACATGTGATGCGTTTTTATGCGACGGTTTCTCATGCTTGGCCGTTTTGCAGTGATGTCATCACAGGTGCTGGGAAGGAGTGTGGAGGGATCAGGGGAGGATATGACTTCTGTTCTCAGTATTTCTGGAACCTGGGGCTCTATTCCATGTCTGCAAGTTCATGGGAGGAGACTGGTCGAAGCAAGTAGAGGGGGCGGGACCAGCCAATCAGATGTCATGGTCCCACCTTTTGCAGTTGCTTGGGCCCACTTCTTCTACAATCTGATTGGTTCTCTCTCTCAACCAATAATTTTTCCTTTTGCCCTCAGAACATTTTTGTGTGACTAGAACTCCCATGAGCCTGTCTGCAACACCACACATTCATGACATAATTAAACGCATGTGACACAATGTAGAATATCAAACATAATGTATATATCACAAATGCAATGCAATGTGCATATGTTACTTAAAAATATGCACATTTATATGAATTTTTAAAGAGGAGAATAAGTGTAAGTATGATATATTTGGTGTATGTGTATACTGTGTAACATATATAAACATATACATATATAAAACACTGATATATGTGTATACTGTGTAACATATATAAACATATACATATATAAAACACTGATATATGTGTATACTGTGTAACATATATAAACATATACATATATAAAACACTGATATATGTGTATACTGTGTAAGTATACATATATAAAACACTGATCTTGCTGACTCATATAACTAAAGTACTGGTGATATGTCCAAAAGAAATCTAGAAATGAATCCATTACATACTCCATTCATTTACCTGTGACATGTCCAAGATAAGCGTTTAGAAGATGGATGAATGATCCATTTAGACCAAAGTTAAACCAAACATTGGCCAACTCTGCAGCCATGTGACCGATATCCTCTGGATCCCATTAACGTTACGGTGTTCAGACAGACTAAAAGGCTGAAGAGGAGAATAAATGAGCATTAAAAACTGAAAGCTTGAGTCAACATCTTCCCAGGTCCCCTGTACAATGTGCCCCATCCAGCAGTTTAGAGAGGCTGCCTTCATTCAGAGTGATAAATGAGAATCCCGGTCTTTATGAACACACACACACACAAACACACACACACACACACACACGTATCGACAGGAAATGAGGATCCTTCATGTCACGGACCTGCGTGTTCCCTCCTTTACTTCATTGTCTCCATTCTCTATCACTTACATCATTCAGGCATTAATCAGTGAGGACGTGTATATGGAAAAAGGGACTGGGATGCACGGCCACTCTGGCATATTCCATCACTGCATAGGGAGCCAGGTCCTGAGCCACAGATGCTGTTTTGTCAGTCCAGTGTCTTAATAAGCCACTGTCATGGACATTATGCTCCAGGTGGAATTGTGGCTTTTTGAAAAGTGCTTTTTGGAGAAATTGGGAGGGGAACGGGAATGGCTGGTGTGAGTAACAGTGACGCACAGCCGAAACTGAAAGCTAACTTCATCTAGGTGTCAATTCATCCTCATCTTTATATATATGCAGTACATGAGAAATTATGACACTAATATCTGAGGTGTTTCTCCTGTATTGAATATTAAAAAGTCACCTGGGGGTGGGACACTGCCCAATGTAGATACATCCATCTATCCATCTGTCATAACTGCTGATCCAGTAGATTGCAGTCAATCTAAGTCAAATCTTAGGATGCAGTGGGCACAAGTCAAGGGACATCCTGGATCTCTGTGTGCAAAGATATCAAGGGCACCACTGTGCTGCCATGTGTATATATACACCTAATAAACAAGTAAGTAAGCAGTGAGAATATACATTATCATATTAATGATGTCAGAAGTATAGTAACACATATACACAAACACGTCACCTACAGCTTGCCATTGAACCTTAGCTTTGACACTAAGTGGACCCCTGTTCTCAACACTATTAAATACAAGATGTCAGTTATGTCCTTCAGGGCTACCAGCATATCTCCAGCATTTATTATGCTTATATTAATGAATTCAATTGTATAGTATTAATCTTTTTCTGTCACCCCGGGTTACCATGTAATGACGTGTCATGGGAGGCTGTGTTTCATAGAGTACTGCAGCTCACACATTCTCATGTTAGGAACGATAAATACATCCGCATGGACGATTTGTCTTAGATTCCCAGTTACCCCTTACAGTGCTACTTATGCACACTAAGCATAAAGCACAGGCAATCAGTCATAAAGCACAGCAGAAACAAGAATGGGGCTTCACAGGCAATCAGTCATAAAGCACAGCAGAAACAAGAATGGGGCTTCACAGGCAATCAGTCATAAAGCACAGCAGAAACAAGAATGGGGCTTCACAGGCAGAAATATATCCAACTTTTTGACAGCTAGAGCAAGCAATTATGGGAGGTTTGCTCTGTGCGGAGAGCCTGTTTGGCTCTGAAGGCACACGTAGATAAGTACTGCATCGTGCCGCTCATTTATTCCCCAATGACGCACAGCTAGGCCTAATTAAGAAACGGCTAGGCAGGCCTGAAAAGCCAGACAAAATTGATGCGTTTCAGATTCCGAGCAACAGGGAGAATGGAATCGTAATGCAATTGAAGGGGACTGTTAACAATGTATCATTAAGTGTGTTTTTTTAAATATAATACATGACAGCCGGTCCCTGGTTATCAAAACGGGGTTGGGTCACATATTATACATCAGTCAACAGGGGGCAGAATTAAAAGCTTCGTTTGTATCAATTATGCATTACAGAGTCTTTAAAATCTGAGGTCAGATTTTAAATGGGTGATAACAAGCCACTTTTGTGACAATATATGAAAGTGAGGCATTGTTCGGATAGCAAAGGTAAATTAACTTTCGTGATAAATAAGATGCAATAGCCAGCACTCATGTTCAAGTGGAAATATACCCAAGTGCAAGATGGCACAACCCCAATAATATAAGAAGCTGTTTACAAGAAAACATTAACCAGGAACTAGAGCATGTAAAGTAATGAAATAAAGTCCCAGCTAACAGGGAACATTCCCAGAACTTTAGCCCACGTTGTCTTCTCAGAGTTGGCTGAAGCATTCTTACTATAACGTTAATGGAATGTCATTTCACAGCTTACATTTTAACAAAGGTTCTGTCAATGATCAGCTCAGGTCAGGTTGGGGAGCATGCGCTGATGCAGCGTGTTGCGGAGAGGAACACCACCACACACAGCAAAACTCCTCGGGATCCCGGCCGGCAATCCCCCAGGCAGATACACGGTCCACTCCCACCCTCTGGAAATGCCCATCCATCTGCCGCAGGTGTTACATGGGCGTCCCCTCGGCCTGGTCCAGCCGCTTGGGTCCTCAGCAATGAGGATCCTGCGAGCCGGATCATCTTCAGTGCCACATGACCGTAGTGCTGTAACTGACAATGCCGGTGATGTGCCTCATTCCGGATTCCTCTAGCAACCGCTCATTCGACACAAAGTTAAACCAGCGGTACCCAAGGATTCTCCGAAGAGACACAGTACCGAAGGAGTCCAGTCTATGTCTCAGCTCACTGGATAGCGTCCATGTTTCACAGCCATACAGCAAGATAGGGAGCACCAGGACTCTAAGGACTTGAACCTTCGTCCTCTTACAAAGATATCAGGATTGCCACACACCCCTTTCCAGTGACCTCATGACCCCCCATGCTCTTCCAATCCATCTGCTGACTTCATAGGAAGAGCCACCAGAAGCATAAATCTCCTGACAAGGTCGACATTCTCCCCACAGACAGACACACTACTGATGGCTGTGCCCAAGAAGTCATTAAATGCCTGGATCTTGGTTTTTCTCCAGGACACCTGCAATCCCAGATACTCAGACTCCTCACTCAGTCTCTCGAGAGCCCCGATCAGAGCCTCCATTGACTCCCTTTAATGTCCCTTCAATGCAATTAATGTTAAAAATATTGTTTTATAGTAAAATATTATTTTATAAATTATATTATTTTTATTGCTATAGGCCTAAGTATATACTGTGAATGTGCCGTCCAGACTTGAATCCATGACCTTTGGTGTGTAAAGTGACAACGTTACCTGCTGCCTTACCACGCCTTTCATTCATTTTTATATTATTAGTCTTAGCTGTAGTAGTGGGATAACATTCTGAGAACATCAGGAAAACTGGACAATTTGAACGTGTCTATTACTTAATGATAATGTTCGGAAAACATTTCTAAAACATTTGGCAGCAACATTTGTCACATTTGGCTGCAAGCCTGAAACCATTCCAGCTGGAAGTGACCAAACAAAATCCACAGTGAAGCAAAATTCCAAACTGGAAAACTCCGGAAAAGTTATTGAGAGGAAATCATGAGATGAAGTGTATATGCCGTGAAAGCTGGCTGGGGGACATCAAAAGAGACGGGTGGCATGAAGAGACCAGAAAACATAACGTCATATCGCGCTTTTGCAGTGAAAAGCTGCACAGAGCAGTGCTTGTTCCTACTGCGGAAATCTGCTGAAGGTCCCTCATGGATGGATGTTCTTCAAAAACCTATCCTCACAAATGTCTTTCATGCGTCACACATATCCAGGTGGGCCTGAGGTGTTACTGTCCCTTTGTGTACAGAGCAGATTAGAAATGGTTTGACACACGATGACATTTGAGGCATTTAAACTGCTTTTTAAACTCCCTTTGCCGCACTGTCCCACCTGTCACCATGCCAATGCTTTCAGTGAACTCAGTAATGTAAGATATCTTAATAGAGGTGTTAAACACACAGAACGGTACGACAGAGTGATAAAGATTCTCAGTGTGTTGTCAAAGGGGCACGTGTGTTTGATTGTATCCCAGTGACAAGAACAGTCCCATTGTACGCTGAAGCTGCAGTGTTTACATAGAATCAAAAATAAAATATATAATTTTGGCAGACGGCCCCATAGTTTTGGAACTGGCAAAAAGGTCGATGTTCTGTCCTTACTTACCAGTATACATTCCTGCTAGAGGTCCACAGACTATGGTGATATCATTCCCAACGTACCAACTGAGCTAAATGATTCAAAGAAATCAGTGGGACGACGAAGAACTCTTCCGGAAGAGTCCTTTGGTGGCGCCCTGCACTCCCACTCCATATTGTCATGCGGGGGGCTCTGTTGTCCTTGGCCTGCATCTAACAGGCAGATTCTGTCATGTAAACACATAGTCCATATTCTGTGGATACCCATTTATCAGCTGAAATTCCAGTGGCAACCTCAGAGCAATAAATCCTGCTCTGCGGTCAGGAAATAGGCCAGAGATGTCAGCATGGTGTCGTGTTAATTAAGACAGGAAGAATACTTTAACTAACAGTGGGAAGTGCTGGTTTGCTGTTCACCCATAATTCCACTGTCACATGTGGGCATGCTCCTCTCAGATGATATCAAACAGCTGTTAGTCCCTCCTCCTTCCACCCCATTACAAGGGGCCTTTTAAGCCAGTAACTTTTTACCTCTTACTATAGGAAGCAAAGTTAATTAGAAGCACTTGCATTGACTTACCCACTCTGGTACTCTGCTACCCTGCTTTATACATGTGCAATGATCAAGAAAAAAATCAAAATCAACCAAAAACTCTCAGTGCAATACAGTCTATGCTCTATTGTATAGTGCAACTGGTACAACTGAGGTAAATCAGCTTACAAACATGGAAGGTGTGTCATTTTTTGTGGGTGGAACAATGCAATAATGGGTCAAAGAGGGTTGGGTAGCATCCTCCATACTTACTAGAGGCATGGAGATAAGAAGCATTGAACAAATGAATGCCAATAGACACAAAGAAGCTCTGTGAGATTAGCTTGTATATGAAGATGCTTGCTGTTGAGAATTAGTATATAGCACTGACCCATGCTAGGATGATAATTATGATTCTGCTCAATTTGTGTTCAGTCAGAAGCCATAAGTTTTAACAGCAAGGTCACACCACCAAGATGAGAAGTCGCAGGATAAGCCCCGAGTAGAACCCAAATTAACCCTGTAAAACACTCAGCTGTTTTTATTGAACTATTAAGTAATTTTGCAGGTAATAAAATTTAGTGGCGATTTGTTGTTGTCGAATACCTGAGCTTGTAATTCATCTACCTTCTATATAAAAATTCTTGAACACTTACAAGTAGGTACTTTACTTTAGTGTCCCCACAGGGAAACTATTTTCCTGTAGGCAAATATAGGGAAATATATTTGTACAGTTATCCACAGGATACTAGTCCAAACATGTTGGTTGAAATATCAGTATGCACTACCTCTGTTGAGGCATTGCGAGCATAATAATGAAACTGGGGGCTCTGCTGTAATCCTTGAGACACTTTTGTAAGGCTCTTAAGTGGCAAAAGTGGCACGGATTGCGAATGATTCACAGTGGGCTCTCGTGCGGGTGACCGTCAGCCCTTGGGAAACCACTGAGCGGGGCGAGTTGTAAGTGCTCATTCTGAAGCCTTGACTGGTGTACATTATCTGCGACTGCAAAGGCTAACAAACAGGAGCAAAGAACAAACTGTTCTTCACCTACAGAAGCATCAAGACAGAAGCCTAGCAGAGCTGGATAGCATTAACAAGGTGGCTGTATACTAACTGCTGATAACAGCCGCCAGTGCCTCTCTACAGGAAGCCAAGAAATGGACTTTTGAGCAGCGGAGGTCATGAGGTAATCTGAATAGTCATCATTTACCTCTGTTATGACAAATGGACGTGCTGACGTGTGACTATACCTCAGAGAGCACCTCAGATGCGGATCCAACGGTAAAAGGTTTTCGCGGTTTTATAATGGTACGATCTAATGTGGCAGCGATGACCTGAATCCACTCAGAGCATCAGGGGGCACAGTTAAAACAGTGCGATATGTTACTGTGCTAAGTCACCATCCGCAGTGTCAAGATGGGGGCATCCTGAAGGGGTGTGTTGTATCAATGTTGAGGACAAGTGTTGAGTCACTCTTCAGCAAGGGCTGTCTCAGTCACTAAACCTTTGTGTTCTGAAGCGGTGTTTCTCTGGGGACCCCAGACGGTCCATCTTTTTGCTCCTTCCCAGCTCCCTGCCAGACAGTCCATGTTTTTGCTCCCTCCCAGCTCCCTGCCAGACTGTCCATGTTTTTGCTCCCTCCCAGCTCCCTGCCAGACTGTCCATGTTTTTGCTCCCTCCCAGGTCCCTGCCAGACAGTCCATGTTTTTGCTCCCTCCCAGCTCCCTGCCAGACAGTCCATGTCTTTGCTCCCTCCCAGCTCCCCGCCAGACCGTCCACATTTTTTCTCTGTCCCAGTCTCTGAAAGGGAGCAAAAACGTTGACTATCTGGGGGTGTCCGACGAAGGTGGACATTTCAGATGCAGAAAGCAAAAATCCAGACCATTTTGTTTCAACCAACCGATTAAATATAAAGAGTCAGAATCACAGAGTGTTCAACTGGTGGGCTGAAACAAAATCTTGGTCTGGATTTTTACTTTCCAGACCTGAAACGTCCACCTCTGGTTCAAAGCCTAGCAACATCTAAAGAGACAATTTAGGAACTTTGTTTTTTTTCCCATGACCACAAGTATAGGTCTATGCAGGCTGGAGTAGCAGGCACATCGAAAGGTTTGTGGGTGTGTCAACAGGAATGGAGTTGGGTGGAACCAAACACAAATTGGGCGAATTGGGTGGAACCAAACATATAATTCCCTTTGCGCTTTCTGGAAGTATGGAGGTAACTTATAAGTTTCATGTCAGGCCTGCCTTAGAACGTTAGAACCTGCCTTAGAACCCAACAGCCAAAGCGGATTTACTTGTAATCTTTCTGGAAGAGAGAGAGCGTTACCTCCCAGATGTGTCCCGAAGCAAAGGCAAAACTAAGGAGGCCACCTCTGCTGAAATCTCCAGGATTTACAATGGATTCAGACTTTAAGTGTTTATTGCAGTGTTTCCCAATCTGGTCCTCGGGGACCTCCAGACAGTTCTCATCTTTGGATGTGGACTATCTGGCAGGGAGGTGGGAGTGAGCAAAAATGTGGACCATCTGGGGGGTCCCCAAGGACTGGTTTGGGAAACACTGATCTAGTGAAATTTATTCTTGTTTTAATAGTAAAATATTGCAAGTTAACCTCTGACCCTGTGCAGCAGCTCTGTAGTGAATGCAAGTTCATCATAGTCAAAATAGGGCTCCCATGTGCACCTTCCTTTTCTGAACATCTCAGTTGTTTTGTTCTGCCTTTAACACAGACAGGTATCCTCCCTTCCCTTTCATGCTTATTTGACTACTCATGGAATATCTGTGTCCTACCTGCTTTGTACATGTTTGGATTATCAAAATCACCTCACGGCGAGGAGACTCCTGCAACCGCCTAATTTTATACATTTGTACACAGGGAGCTGTCACGATCAATAGGCACGGAGCGGGGAAAGAGGAGCAGGAGTCCAGGGAGTCGGGGTAATGCAAGATTTATTCGGGGAGAATACATCCGAGAACACGAAGTAACATGAAGGACTGACGTTAACGACCGGACTGGGGAAACATACTTTAACGCGGACTTGAATACACAAGACTAATTAGACACAACTAGAAATGGCTGGTAATACGGGGATTCCACATGGGGTAGATGAGGGGGCGTGGCACACGGGAGGATCGGACAAGCTGGGCGTGACAGGAGCACAACAATCATTCAATTGAAAATAAATAAATATAACATATCAAACAGGACACCCTACAGCAGAAAACTGAGTAGTCTAAGCTTATTTACTTACTTAACTCTCCCCCACCCCCCACCAGCATGGACAGGACCACAGTGTTTTTGACATGGCACTTTGATTTGTGAACTGTCAACTATTCTTTGTAGGTGGCTTTGGAGAACTGTGGCCAAGTTCAACTAGGCAATTATGAAGTAGGGAGTAGGGAGTAGAGAGGGAGCAAGCAACAGATGTCATGGAAGTTCAGAGATACTCACACACAGACACACTCACACACACACACACACACACACACAGATACAGTACAGGCGCCATAAACTGCAGCACACAGTGTGGGGACGGCCTGCAGATGTCCAGATGTTGCAGCCCCTGGTGGCACTTTGCCTGCCCCCCCAGACCTGTGTGTTATGCTCAGCCCAGCACTTCTATAATAGCTGATTCATTGGATGCCAAATGGCAGGCGGCTGCCGATCACAGGCCCTACTGGACGAAAAGCAGACGCTTGGCTGTGTCCTGCCCCGACGCCGCCGCTCAGGCGTGAGCTTAGCGCCGGGGCAGGCCAACACCCAAGACACTTTGGAGCGAAGGACCTACTCAGAATGGGCGTTTCCTACTGCTGGTGTAGAATGTTCATGAGCAGTAAGAAGCGTGCCGGACCCTGAGAGCAGAGACAGACCCAGCGATGTAACATCACGCTAATCTGCTGCCCAGCTGACATGCTTTCTATACTAGTCTGTAGGCAGTGAAAGCCAACCAAGCAGCGATGTCGCCCTCCCAGTTTCATATCAAAACCAAAAAAAAGAAAAGATTTACAACATCTTGGATCCTGAGTCACAGGGGCAATAGAATTTACAAATTCTGGAAAATTCATGTTTGATGTTATGCCTCTAATACTGGCTTTTGCAACACAAAACAAAAATGAACAATCTTGCACCATGATGTCAGGCACGCTGGGGTGAAGGCAGGTGACGAGCACATCCGTTTGCTTGCCTGACGACCAGTTATATAAGATGTGTCTCTAGTGGTTCTCTTGCAGAACCCCACTGCAGTCATTCAGAATGTTCTCTCATTGTTACAATCTCTCTGTCTTTGCTCTTCATCACCTTTTCACAAACCCCGTCTATACTCCCACACACCTCACCCTTCTTTCCATCCCGTGTCGCATGGCTCTGTGCTCTGTCCCAAATATTGTGAGACTTGGTCAATCAAACCCATAATTTCATACACGCAAAGGAAGCTCCATTTGTGACTGGGATTTATTGAATGCTCTCTTCAAAGCAACATACCCGAGAAGAACATTTGAAGTCAAAGAGCATCAGGGTTAAGCACCTTGTTCAAGTGTTCTTGGCAGTGATATGATTACTCTACTGGGCACAGGATTTGAATTTGCAACCTTCTGGACATGGACAGAGATCATAAATGTAGCACAAAACCAAAAACTTAATCCGTTCATGAGCACGAAAAGACCCTTGGATGAGAGGGCAGCTTCCCATTCACTAAATGGGCAACACTGCTCTACATGCCTCAAATTGCCCCTCGGGGACAAATAAAGTTTTTTGATTTGATTTGATTTAAATCTTGTGCCTTAGCTATAACTGATTTTTTAAGACTAGAAGTGTGATGTGTGAAGTCAGATGGCAGTTTTTCCCCTAACTATATGTAATAGCATTACTGCACAGATAAACACTCTACTGAGAACAACCTGTGGAATAATTTGTGCATCTGCTTTCCAGATGCAGAACTCAAGACTTTGGGTTGATAATGGAAATGTACTGGTAACCATCTTGCTTACAGACAACGGGGCAGTTCACTGGAATAAACTAAGCATGAAATTAACAAATCTACACAGACACATTGTGATGACCTGCCTGTACTGCCCTCATGTGGACCACACCCACCTCTTTACCCTCATGTGAATTCCGCTTGTTACCAGCTGTTTTCTGTCTGTTCTAGTCAGTCCGGTCTATTTAGTCCGCCTTCAAGTCTGTTTCCCCAGGTCTGACATTGACGTTTGTCCCATGTTTCTCCCGTTCCCATAAATAAACCCCGTTTGTCTTGAACTCCTGTCTCCCTGATCCTGCTTCCCCACACCCTGCTCGCTCGCCTACACACCGGATCACAACTCAGATAGGGCTTGTACTCCTAGCCAGGGGTGACTGGCCTGATAGTCCAGCGTGGTTTAACACAAAGTCCAGCCAAGATCTGCAAACATTGTTTCCATGGAATTTAAGTCATCAGACCCCTAATCAAGAATAACAATATACAGAAAATTAAAAACCTACAATCTAAGCTTTTCGCATAATTTATTCACAACCTCTCCAGCGATGCCATTCATTTCAGAGATTCTGACTCCCTCATGTTCTCAGAGTCTGGACATTCAGCAGTTTTGCCTGGATGGAAAGCTGCCTCCATATATGATACTGTAGAAGTTCATAATCGACATCCCAGATAAACTCATTTAGAATTGCCATTAAATGTATTCCTCACACAAATCGTCATTTAGTTCCACTGCAGTGGAGAGGTTACGAGTCATCAAGAAAGCCTTAATAATTCTTTGTTGCTGGTTGTGAAAGTGTGCAGTTAAAATTTAACTGCAACCTGACATCACACTGTGCAGATTCCCTGCACATATTACCTGAAGTTTGCCCTCAGCACAATTCCTGCTTTTCGTGCATTTCAATGAATCTTTTGCTTCATCATAAGGTGCCATTTCATATAATAAAATATTAGGTTTGTAATAAAAAAGCAACTTAAGCTTTAATAATTAATCATCAAATCATCCTTACTTAATTGCTTTGGGGATGTCGAGAGATACAATGTGAAATATGTGTGTAGCGTCGTTGCAAAAAAATAGCTGTCCCAAGGAATTATAACCAGAAAACATTAATGACCCGGCAGTCTAATTCCAGTCGACGGTTTCCCCCATCAGCTTTGAATTATTTGCAAATGTGACACACTGTCGAAGCATTTCCAGGACCACAAAGCACAATATCCACATGCTGGAGCCTCTGATGGGAAACGCTGGAGCAGGTGGGGTGCCCAGACAGCCGGCAGATTTGGGGAAAGAAACGTTCAAAGAAACTGCTTGGAAAGGAAGACTGGAAAAAAGGCCCACCTCTTTTCCAGCCTCCTTTTATGTGCGATCTGGCACCTGGGGCCCGTCGTTGACTCTAGCTGCTCCTTAGCAGCTGGGAGGGGGGAGAGGAGAGAAGGATGAAAGAGAAGGAGGGTGGGGAGAGCTAACGGAACGGCTGCTTTCCTCTCAGATATTTTGAAACAAATTCCTCTGCAGATGTTTTACTGGAAAACAAATGAAATTATTAAACAAAAAAAAACCAGAGACAGATGTTCCGGCCTGGCCCACAAAATTTACTGCGTAATTTGCAGATATAATACACTTAAGCCACGGGGGCATATACAGGGGCGGGGCTACAGGTGCACTGCGCCAGCTAAAAGCTGATTGGCCCCTGGAGTACTGATTCCAAACATATCATTGGCTAACGGCAAGGTTGGTCCCTCTGTATGAATTATGGCCCCTCTGATGCCTTCCACTTGAATTGCCCCTATTAAGGCCATACGTAACATAGGAAAGTTATAGTACTATAGCACTGGACCGAGCCCAGTGAAAGCTCAGTAAGCTAGCTGATTAGCAGGATGTATAGCCTTGCTTATCTTTAGCAAACATTACTTGAATACAGCAGCTTCAGATGAGACAAGAGCACATGTAATGTTTCAAGGCCCATGTCCAGTTCTGGCTTTTACTACAGATATAATTCCAGAGAACAAACCCAATATGTCCACTGGGAAAAAAAATGCAGTGACATATTGCAGTCAGAGCAGTAGGTCAATATTACAAGATTTCACTACTGCAAAAGCTGAGGGAGGGAAAGAAACATTTTTATCAGTCGGATGAGCAGTGAGATGGAAGACATCTTTATGTGTTCATTTATGCAGCTAAAAATTAGGTTTTAACATGAGTGGCCTCTAAATAGAGTCGTATTTTTCAGCAGTGTCTGATTTACAAAAAAAATCTGGCCATGAGGAACACGAGGTATTTTTCCGGGGGGGGGGGGAGGGGTGATGGGTTTGTGGTCCACAAAATTCACCGTGGGGGAGCCGTTCTCCCCCCACTTGGGAAAATTTATCATCCAGGGTTGATTTTCAATCTCAGTCCAGCACTGCGCTGAGTTTCATTTTTAACGTGATGCTGCAGTGAATGGACCAGTGAGGGTGCACCACTTTAATCATGGTCTGCCCTTGGTCATATTTCACAGACCTTTGTCAAAGTCAAATGCTAACCGCATAAAGACACACTGCGCATGTGAAGCAGGTTTACAGAGTTCATGACCTTTGATGGATGTGTACGGACATGCACTTCATTAATTTAATGGAAAGATCTCAATATAGCCTCTCCTGGAGCCGACACCTTACCGTGGTGGAGGGGTTTGTGTGTTCCAATGATCCCAGGAGCTAAGTTGCCCGG
>JAODLD010000101.1:8412086-8451967 GCA_026781065.1 Mormyrops boulengeri
ACACACACACACACACACACACACATATATTTATATTATTTATTATTTTTTTCTTTTTTCTACAAATGTTCAAGTAAGTGTCTCTTAGGTTTTGTTCAGACACAGATACACTGCCTTTTGAGTATTAACTGTTCCTAATCGTGTTTCTGGTTTCAACAGATTATTTCAACATAAACTGCATTTTCCTTGCTGTACCAAAATTGCACAGAACTGTGAATCCAAAACTGTTGTCTGTACTGAGCTGCGAATCTGGCGAACTGCTGCATACTACTGTCATAATTTGCCATGTTAAGATTTTACGATCAGCTTCAGTTAGATGGCTTTGCCTTGCAAAATACAGTGACTTGTTTTGTTAAAAAAAAAAAAAAAAATACATTTTGAATATGTTTTTACTTCAGAAGTAGGATACTTCGGTCCATGTTAGACTGATCTAAACTGCACCCAGGAAGGGTTATGACGCAGGGCAACTTTTTGAACAATGTTGTTGACAGATGTTTGGACACGTTTCCAATTGGTTCTGGCCAACAAATTTCTATTTGGAAAAACTTTTCGTTACCATCCAGGTACCAGATGAGATGCCCTTTGTTCACCTGGTTGGTAGTTGCCCAGCCATACTGCTCACAGAGTTGCCCTGTGTATCATCACCTTAAGACCATGTCAAATTTTGCTCTGTTTCATTAAAAGTGAATGAAAACGCAGATGGATGACGGATGGACAGATAAAGGAATGTAATGCATGTGTAGTGTAGCCTAGTGGGCGGGTTATACTACCAGTGTAATGGTGATTTCTGCTTACTCAGGTTCAGGGGGGCATCCGTCTCCTGTGGGGCCCAAAAAGGCTTGGTAGAGGCCGGCGACGCAATGGAGGCAGAGGGGGCCTTCACGGGGCCAGGCTTGGACTCCAGGGAGCGCAGGGGGGAGGAGGCAGGGAGCAGGGAGGAGATGGGGGCTTTCCGCAACACGGGAGATGCCGAGCGGGACTTAGCGAACACCATTGGTGAGGGGGCCCGGGCCCCAGAGGGCGGGGCTTTGTCACCGGGGACCAATGGGGAGAGGAGGGCAGCTCTGTGCTCAGAAATGGCCCCCTTGCCAGACACTGCCCCTCCCGTGGTTTCTTTCCTTGGCACAGGACCCCCGCCGTGAGGCTTCTTGGTCACGGATGGCGGAGTGGGGGGAGGGGAGAAGCTGCCATCGCGCTCCTTGATGAGCTGGTAGAGCAGGTCGATGGGTGCCCCGCTGCTCTCCGATACGCCCACACCCAGCTGCCGCAGGTGTGAGCGGGCGTGGCTGGACAGCCCCCGCCGCGTCTCGAAGGGGGCGGCGCACACTTCGCATTTCAGCAGGCTGCCGGCTGCAGGGCGTGAGAAAAAGGGGAAAGAAACAGGAAAAAATGTCAGAGGAAGCAGCACATCCACGTGCCCCCCAATCACGCCCCCCCCCCGATCACCGTTCATTCGACAATCACTGCTCACGGCCTCACCATCTCCACCTCAGACGCGCAATGTCCCACACACTCACCGCTCTCGGCTTTGTCGTCAGGGTCCTCAGGCGATGGGGTATCTGTGGTCCCAGGGTCCGAGGGGGCTGCACTCCTGCTCCCAGGAAGCCCGGTCACACTCTCCACATCTGGCATCTGGTCGTCTTCTTCACCTGGAGCACAACAATCCTCCCTGATTCACTTATCTGGTCACAATGCCGTCTGTATCCAGACGACTGTACATACTGTACAATTAAACAGGACTCAAGCAGCAACTTCAATGAATCTATAAGTCAGTGCAAATAAACCGATTACAGATAAAGATAGATAGATAGATAGATAGATAGATAGATAGATACTTCATTATCTATCTTTGTATGTCTGCAACAATATTTTGTGTGCCAACTCTCTGGTAATATGCAATAATAAAAAGCGGTCAAGGTAACAGTAGGCCACAAGACACTGCTCAATCAAAGCGAATTAGATTAAAGTACTGTTGCTACCTTTATATAATATGATGTGGTGAATTATACTACTAAAGTAATATAAATGGATACAAGTGTCAAAGTATACTTATAGTGCATTTACAGGACTGACAGTAACCCGCCTTGACAGCTCTCATTCATTTGAATTCCACTCTATACTTGTTCTAAATGAGAAAAAATGACTTGTCTAAGTTTTTATAAAGTGAGGAAGTAGAGAATGTCTGGGTTTTAAAACACAGTCAAGTTTAACGCTAGTCTTAAAATCTTTAATCCAGTAACGTCGATTCTGCCACAGCCCAGCAACGATCTGACGAAGATAAATGTCATACTCACCGCTGACTTCACGATCAAAACCAAAAGCAGACGTGGACCTCAAGAAACCTTAACGATTAAAGATCTGGATGATTATCCAGGGGATTCTTTTAACATTTATAATGTCGATAACCGCAATCGCAAAACGAAAGAAAAACCATTCCTCGCCGTACGGGAGATGCTGTAGCTCCCGAAGCTTTAGCAGGGAAGTACCCAGCCCAGATTGGTGATTAACTTGTGCTACAGCCCGATGCCTCGGTTTAAGAACAGCACAATCCCCCGGGGCTGAAACGCGACGTCCGCGGCCCCCTCACTCACTCCGCCTCGGTGACACGGCTTTCTAGCTGCGTTCGGCTTCGATTGATTTTTCAGGACTCGCACTTAATGGGCTCGTCTAACCTGCCATCCATCTGCCAGAAGGGGCGGGTTAACCGGGGTAACCGGGATAACCAGGTTAACATTTTTGTGTTTAAAAACCGAACACGGGCGCACGGCGGATATGACGGTGCTGCCATTACCAACCGATGCTGAGGAGTGCGGCACCCGAGTCCGGGCCGCCGGCAGACAGACACCACTCCGCTTCTGTTTGCGGGGAGCTGGCGGCGGCCATTCTTGCCAGTCCGCGTTGGCCGAAGGCGTGACGAATCCAGCCGACTGTCGGCCGACTCGACCCGAAGGCGTGACGAATCCAGCCGACTGCTCGGTGATTCGCGTTTAAGGTGTGATGAATCGAGCCGAGGGCGGAAAAAAACGACCGTCCTGCTTCGACGACTTACATTGCGGACATTTTTAAAACGTATATTCGTTTGATTTTATCTCATATGCGAGCGTTTTAACTAGTGAGATATTATTCACCTACCATCCTCCTTTTTCACTTGACTATTACAGCGCCACCCCTACTGTACATCGTTAAAAAAAGATGTCGCAGACGATCACGTAAATAAGCCAACCCCAACAACTAGCAGTACACACAGGGTTGCCACATTATATGGGAGGATCCTATATTATATGAGACGGGTGGCAAACCTAGTACACACTATACATACATGTATGTCAGTTTATATTCAAGCACCAGATAAAAGCTTGGGCACACCCAGCCATACAAAGTTTAATTTATATTACTCTCTATATTTTATAATAAATTATAAAACAACAAAACAATATAATTTAAATGGATTATGACTGATCAAAAAAGTATTAAACAAAAAAATTGTTGGCGGGGGGTGGGGCAGCTCTGTGGGTTGGGACTCAAATGGTTGCTGGTTCAAATCCCATGCTCGGCAGAGTAATGCCATCATTGGGCCCTTGAGCTTGGCCCTTAACCCCAATTACTCCAGGGACTGGCTGACCCTACGGTCTCCTCTACTCCAGTTCCATGAGGTGCGTCCAGGAAAGCTTTCCCAGCTGTCCTGAAGGAGGTCCCACATATTTTGAGCTCTCATTTGCCGTTTTTCATTCTCTCTCTGGTCAAACTCCTCCAAAACCATCTGGACCGTGTTTAGGTCAGGTGACCAGGTCATGTGATGCGACACTATCATTCTCCTTTGTAGACAGCTTGGCGTGTCCAAACTTTTAACTGGTACTGTACACATGTGTACATACACACACAGTAGCAGATTGTATATATACAAAACTGAAAGCAGTGTACTGCATTAGTCACATCTTTGTGTCTCTTCACTCACCTTCCACTTGTGCTGTTGGTAGGGTCGGGGATGGAGACAAAGATGACACTGCACTGTCCATGGCGCCAATCCCACTGACCCCTGGCATGTCCCAGTCATCCTCCAGGTCAGGGCCATGGACAGGCGAGCTTCGAGGGGGCCCAGTCGGAAGAGTCAGGTCCGGGCGGCTGGAGAAGAGCTCCCGCAGGATGTTGATGGGCGAGACAGTGACCTCCCAGTTGGTGATCCCGAAATCACGCAGATGTGCACGCGCATGGCTGGACAGGCCGGCCCGCGTGTCGAACCCAGCGCTGCAGAACTCGCAGCGCATGAGGCTGAAGGTGTCTGGGTCGAAATTCGCCACTGGAGCCAAAGGGAAAGGCAGTCACGAGACCTAGAACGTGACCATCTTTCCCCAAGGCTCTCCAAACTGTACTCCTTAAACCAATTCTCAGAGCCTGAGAAATTCAGTTCCCTCCGGCACACGCCCTCCCCTTTGCGATCCTCACCTTTCTTCCTCTTTTTCTGGTATGAGAACTTCCTCTCGATGGCATTGACCTCCTCCGGGGAGATGAAGTGCCGGACGTTGTAACTGACGCCGACGCGATTGAGGTGGCCTCGCACGTGATTGGCCAGGCCGATGCCGTTGTGAAAGCGGTCAGGGCAGTAAGGGCACTTCCTCTCTACATTCTTCAACATCCCTGCCTCGTCTCCCAGTGTCTCGTCTGACAAAAACATATTCTCTTCATCGTCGTCGTTAAACTCGTGGTCCACCTCCTCCTCATCCTCCTCCTCCACCTCCTCCTCTTCGTTGTCATTGGCTTCTTTACCCTGATTTTTCAGGGAAAAGGTAAAGAGATCCTTCACCAGCAGAGAGGACTTCCCTGGAGAAGATCAAGGAACTGGTTGAACACAGCTGCTGGGAGGCATCTGTGTGTTCACCGACAAAATTTTACAAAAGTAATGTGAAAAACGCACACAGACAGCTGGACAGTAACAGGACTCACAAGGATACTGTGCCAGAAGAAATGACACCTAGAGAAGCAGACTTATGACCACTGATGGAGACCCAGATTCGAAAAAAAAAATTTTTAAAAATGTAAAACTTGCTGGGAAATTGGTCACTGTCCTGTCTGTGCAGCGGCCTCAGCTGTCACTCACCAATCGCCCTGCTGCTCATCTTAAGGCTGGCGCCAGAGAAGCAAGGTCGAGGGCTGAAGTGGAGAGACTCAATGAGCACGAGGGGAACCGCGTGCCTGAGCTGGTACTGCTGACTCCGGGTCAGCTCCGGGCTCTCTGCCGCCACCCGGAGGCTGTCAGAGAAAGTGCGCTTCAGCCGCATGGCCGAGGTGGGCACCTGCACAGAGTCTGCGGGGAGTGGGGGGGGGGGGGGGTAGGGGTGGCCGACAACAGTGGCGGGGGGGGATATTCCGCCATCCGCATGAACCATGTACAGCCAAGTCAGTGAAGCCCACCGAGCCCAGTTTAATAGGGAAACCAGCCATAATCGAAACTGTACTCAGAAGACGTCTAGCAAACCAGTTACGGCCCAACTTTGCTTCTCACTTGCTGGACTTCATTTCCTCAAGCATATGCCCAGCATGTACAACATACAATAAATGCCTTAAGCAGAAATACTAAAAAACACATACTAATACATTTGCTAAAATTAAAAAAACCAAGCCTAACTCTGTAGATGCTAAACATACAAAACACGCATGCATTCAGATCATTAATGTTCAATAATATTCTCCAGAGCTGTGCAAAAGCCTTACACAGAACTAAACCAGTGTTCATCTAGCCATACAACAAAACATCACAAATTTTTTACAGAACGAATAATTGTTCGTTTTTATCATGTTAGCTAAGTTGCATGTGTAACATTAAAAAAAAATTCTGCGCAGATTCACACTTACTACCCAGATAAATAGCTTAAAACACTTTCTTTGACTGCGTAAGACTTGCACAGTCCTGTAAGTGTGCTTTGAATATTATTGGTAATGAAAAATGCTGCATGATGGTGAGATACACGCAAACACAGCCGTGTCACCGCCGAGGCTGATCCGCATAGGCTCTCATTCTCAAGCTCAGGGTCCTGTGTCTGGCATACCCTTTCATGTTAGCTGAATCCCAGTTAACCACGAGTCAACTGGGTTTGATCAGATTCTAGCAAAATTAACCCCTGTGAACCCGCTCCATTTGTTCCCGGGTAAAAGGTATCCATGTATTTACACACCTATTCGTGATTCCTTGCTTTCATTCATAAAGCAAAACTTCAAATTAGATGCGATAGGCTTTGAGTAATTCATCATTACTGCTCAATTGTTACTATAGACCAGTGGTGGGGAATCTCATGCACAAAGGGCCAGTGTGTATGCTGGTTTTTGGGATAACCTTTAGGTCAGCTGTTCAAACCCAGGTGTGAGGACTCTTCAGCCAATCGGTGCTCTAATTAGTAATCTAACTAGGTAGTTACAGTGAACACTCACATACACCACGACCCTTTCTGGATAAGATAGCCCACCCCTGCTATAGACTGTTTCTCACTCGCTCCAGGGGCCTCAGTGTGCATGGTGTATGTATTTGCAGTGCTGTAATGACAGGTCTCACTTTTCATGTAGGAGGTCACATGTTGCCTGGTCTCACCTGGGAGCCAAAGTGCGCTAGGGGCAGACAGTGGCCCCTCTGAGGCCATCTCGGAGCACCCAGGCCCCACAGTTTGGTCCTGTTTCTGCCAATCTCCCAACTCGTAAGCTGACAGTTTAGGCTTTGGCGTGACAACAGCTGCCCTCATCCGATCGTTCCCTCTTCTCCCTCCCCTTCTGTTCCCAATGCTCTTAAACGCCACGTCCCTGCGGCAAAGCTCAGGGGCCGCACTCTGGGGGGCCGGGAACAGCTGGGAGCTGCCTTGTGTGGAGAGCCCCGCTTTGGGGCCGGCCAGACCCGTCTGATGGGAGGCCGCGGCCGGAGGGAGGGATGAGGGCCCAGTGCTGTTGCTGGGGGTGATCGGGGGGTGGGTGGGATTGAGCAGGTCTTTGCTGGTCCCTGGGTAGTCCTCCTCCTCCAAGCTTTTGGCCCACATGTCCGCACATGCCGACCGGCTAAGGGCCACATCCGAGGGCAGGGAGGAAGACAGGCCCCTGTGGCCCCCCAAGGGGCGGGGCTGTGGGCCCCTTCCCCGCTGGCTGTCACTGTGATCGAGGCCCCTCTGTGCCGTCTCCGTGCCCTTCACCCCCTCCTCATCCAGCTTACTGATCTCCTCCAGGATCTTCTTGCGTGACTCCTGGTGCTGCCTGCGATGCTCCTCCAACGCCACGCTGTCCTCCAGCTCCCAGCCGCACTCGCTGCACCCCAGACCCGGGCCCGCGCCCGCCCCCTCCGGCGCCCACTGGCCCCGCCCCCTGCTTTGGCAGTGCTGCTGCATGTGCTCCCGCAGGTGAACCTGCTTCTTGAAGTAGATGCTACATTCCACGCAGGTGAATACGTCCTGGTCGGGCACGTCTTTGCTCTCCACCGTCTCCACCTCCTCAGCGCCACCCCCCATGCCGCCATCCTGTCCCTCCTCCGTAATCCTGAGGGGCCCACTTGCCAGGGTGAGCCCCGCCCCCTCCCGGCCTTTGGCCCGCCTTCCCACCCCTGGTGTCACGCGGTGAGGTGAGCCAAGGCCCGAGAAGGGCCTCAGCAAGGCCCGCTTCCTCCTCCGGCGCTGGGTGAAGGTGCAGTGGGCCCAGGGTGCCGGTGGGGGGCTCTCGGGGTCCGAGTCCCCGGGGAAGCTGTACACGTCGAGCGTTGCCGCCTCCTCCCTCTGCTTCTCGCTGGTCCCGGGCCCCTTCATCCGGACCTCCTTTGGTTTAGCTTTGGATGGCAGCGGCTCAGCGGGCTCTGCGGTCACCGCCTGCCCGACGCCATCTTCCTCCACTGCAGGGACATGAAAGTAGATGCGTCACATACAGGATAATGCTACGTTTACATACATCTATCATCGACCACAAGGGGTCAGCTCAGCTGCATGTGGGGCCGACCGCTACGCGCGGTCACCAAAGACAGCAACCGGGACCCGGTCAAAGGCTGCCTCCCACCTGCTCCCAGCCGCCTCGTACTCACAGTCTGGTGATCCGGGCTGTACCGTTTTTGACTCATCACACTGTGGGCCTGGCCCAGCCCGGTCCCACCTCTCCGCATCCTCCAGGATTAAGTGCTCTTGTCTCTCAGACACTTCGTCTGTCTCCCCCACGGTTCTGCAAATGACAAGGGGGACAGACACGGTCTCATCCTGTAAGTATCTCCCTCTCCCCTTCTGTCCTTCCTCTTCTATGTCATGCTACCACTCTGCTTCTTCTACGTACTTCTCCATCTCTCCCACAGCCATCCTGAGGTTCCACATCCTCCGTGCCGTTCTTGTTCCCCTGACACCTGTCCCCCAGGATGTCTCGGTGTCTCCTGTCCATCCCTTTGTCTGCCCTGCTCCCAGCTGTTCCACATCACCTATCCCCTAACTCATTCCCTGTGTGGCAGTGAGTTATATTCGACACCAGGTGGCACCATATGTCCTTCTGTCCGCCAAGTACCTGTTCTCCCTGTCCCGCCATCTTACCTGTCTTGCTGGGTTCCCGAGGAAGGGGACTGCAGCAAGGGCCCAGGGCTGTGAGCTGCCAGGCCGTGAGGGTTCGAAAAGTGCTGTAGCTCCTCCTCTGATATACAGCCGCAACAAAAACGACAGTCAACCAATCACAAGGGACATCACACACCCACGGTTTGTTCAGTTATGTGGTAAGAGTGAATGACAGTAAAATACATAAATATACATTTTTTCATCACCTGAATTAAATGTGTGGACTATGAGAAGCACCCACATATATATTTTCATTCATATTTCAGTCCTTTCACAAGGCAGGTGCTACTATGCTCAGTTCTCAGCAGGTTTGTAGCACACTGGTATCGCATCTGGTTTTCACACCCGCAGTAAACAAGTTGGGTTTCAATCATTTGTGTCATATAGAAGAATGCCAATGTGCATTTGCGATAAACACTAGGGGGTGCTATTCATGTACATGTCCAGTTTTGGGACTCCTTCAGGTTCCAAACTCAAGACCGTCTGGCTCAGCTGAGCTGACAAATGTGCTACAGAATTTACATAACATTTCCATCCCAAAAATATGCTGTGACCAATATAAACAAAAACAAAGAGCTATAACCACCGAGCATTTCCTTCTCCGAGTCAGAGTCCCAGGCCTGGGAGGACAGGAAGGCTGAGGGCCGGAGAATCTTCTGTGATGTCCCGCCTGCTTCAGGCCCAAAGGGGGCGCCACCTCTCCCTTCCCCACTCTTGCCGGTTACTCCGTGGCTGTCATTCGGTTCCTCCCTTGTTACTGGAGAAAAGGATCTCTGGGGGAGGACAAAATAAATATCTGGCCCTCATTATTGCTCTTACTTACAAGAAGTGAATGACTCCTTATTGAGGCTGGTTCATATTTCTCCGCACGCGTACCAGCGGACGTGTCCGCTCGAACGTTTATGACGTGTTTGACATCATTTTGCGCCTCCGCTTGCTGCACTCCAAATTTGTGTCCACGTAGCGGTGTACGCACATCTCTGAACACACTGTGCATGATCGATTTGCTAGCGTCCACTTAAAATACCAACATGGATACTTCTGACTAGCATTGGGGTCGTTTGCAAACCCTACAGACTATTTACAAGGTAATAAAACTGTTACATACGTGTAAATGCATGTGTGTGTGTGAGTGCAGACTTGTCTCAAACTGAAAATCTCACGCCAGCCAGCTGACCAAAGTTGACCTCGTGAGCTGGCTCTCTGAATTTGTAAAACAGAGAAACAGACTCAAACTTCACTGCTGTGGTGCATGTGCAGGGAATATGAGAAAAAAAATTATTAATAATAATAAAAATATAAACACAACACGTTGTGCACATGTGCAAAGTACGTGGCTTGGCTGGAGAACTATGAACGTTTCCATGTCCGCATACACAGTGTGGATACGTGAGTGTTGTGCTTGTGCGGAGAAGCATGAACCGGCCAACTACTGCACCTACTAGAAATCACCCAGATTGTCTATCCGGCAGTTCAAATTGCTGATTCATTTATGGTATCAATTTTGTCACCCAGGGCTCTTACATCCACCTGCACAGCAACATCTGCTTATTACACAAGGTGTCAATCACAGTCACAACACACTGCCTCCCCCTTACCTGTAAGTTGCTACCAACACTTGCAGGAGGTGCCAGGTCCTGTGCCAAGGGTGAGAGGGAGGGTCCGGGAACCGTCATCTGACCCGGGGCACTGCTGGGGGAAGGGGAGCGCTCTGCTGGCTCCATGGTCCCCTAAGGCCACAGTCCACCTACCCACTGGCGTGCTGGTGGTCTACATAGCACAAGGCTCCAGAGCCACTGCACAGACAGGCGTATAGACAAAGGGTCAGCCACTGCACAGACAGGCGTATACACAAAGGGTCGGCCACTGCGCAGACAGGCGAATATACAAAGGGTTAGCCACTGCACGGAGACAGGCAAATATACAAAAGGTCGGCCACTGCACAGACAGCCGTATTCACAAAGGGTCGGCCACTGCACAGACAGCCGTATTCACAAAAGGTCGGCCACTGCACAGACAGCCGTATTCACAAAAGGTCGGCCACTGCACAGACAGCCGTATATACAAAGGGTGGGACACTGCACAGACAGGCGTATATACAAAGGGTGGGCCACTGCACAGACAGGCATACAGACAAAGGGTGGGCCACTGCACAGACAGGCGAATATACAAAGGGTTGGCCACTGCACAGAGACAGGCATATATACAAAAGGTCGGCCACTGCAAAGACAGCCGTATTCACAAAGGGTTGGCCATTGCACAGACAGCCGTATTCACAAAAGGTCGGCCACTGCACAGACAGCCGTATTCACAAAAGGTTGGCCACTGCACAGACAGCCGTATTCACAAAAGGTCGGCCACTGCACAGACAGGTGTATACACAAAGGGTCTGCCACTGCAAAGACAGGCATATATACAAAGGGTGGGCCACTGCACAGACAGGCGTATATACAAAGGGTGGGCCACTGCACAGAGAGGCGTATATACAAAGGGTCGGCCACTGCACAGACAGGCGTATACACAAAGGGTCAGCCACTGCAAAGACAGGCATATATACAAAGAATCAGCCACTGCACAGGAACACACAAATCAGGTCCTGCACAGCACCACTTCAGTACATTTTATATCAGAAACATTTATAGCTCAATTATAGAATATCATCTCAATACTGAGTGTTTCACATCCCATAACATTAATCTCCTCCTACTCTCTCTCTCTCTCTCTCTCTCTCTCACACACACACACATACACACAGACCTGTATTCATCTTTGTGGGGACCGCCCATTCATTTCTATAGGCAAAACCCTAATCCTAACAATGACAACCTCACCCCTACCCAGCCCTACCCTTAACCCTAAGAGGCCAAACGAAATACAAGACTTTTGGCATTTTTAGTTTTTTGACTGCAGTCACAGATTTTTAAAAAATTGAATTCCCCCTTGTGGAGACCAAAAAATGCTCCCCACAATGTCAAAATAATAGGTTTTTCCACATTGTGGAGACATTTGGTCCACACTATGTAATGTATATCTGCCCCAAACACACTCTCTCTCTCACACACACACACATACACACACTCACACACAGGATTGGCACTGAAAAGTCATGTGTAAACATTGCGAGAAATCGTCTCTGCTTCCCTAGTTGCTCATCAGAATTATTTCTGTATTTCTATACTAACGAGGGTTTAGGTTTTCATCAACTCAATCAAAACACAACGCTGCCCAAGACTCAGACGTTACATGTTCTGTTTCGTCTTTTTTCCCTAACACGCGCTAAGATCCATGGGCATGTACAATATTTCTGATTCCCACATTTATCGTTTCAGATCAGACCGCAACAAACAATCTGTCTGTCAGCAAAACAGCGGGGACACCGGCGGTCGCGGACGCACCATCAAAACCACTGAATGGATTCAGTAATGATGGGATGATCACCACATCCCCTTTTGGAAACTCCTTCAGAGGCAACAGCTATTTTCAAATTGACTTTGGTAGTGGCCCTAAATCAACAAAAAACGACACTCAGATCATGAAAGCTTTGGAAACATTTCTAGTGAGGCTTTACCAGCTGACTGGCTTTCACGCTGTACCAATGTCTATCTCCTGAAGGCATGGAAAATTAGGTCAGTGTGTCCATGTTTGGGAATACAAGAAGTATTAGCGACTAGCACGACTCGAAATGATGTGGGAAAATATGACACGAGCGACGCATGTCACGACATGAACACTGAACACAAGTGATCTTATTCCTACTCATTCAGTGCATGCAGCACTGAGACACGCATACACGATTTGCCTCCAAGGACAGAAGTTTGTATCTGTTAAGCCAGTCCTATTATAATTGTGGCTTCTTCCGCAGTATATTTAAGACAGCATATTGGAAATAAAGCTGCACGTGCCAAGTAAGCAAAGGCAGCAAGATTTGTGTGCAGTTTTAGCCACAGCTACCCTGCACGCTTCGTCCAGGCAGCTGGCTGGCTACCGAGTAGGCTTAGCTAGCGGGCTAGCGTGCTAGGCATGCAGCAGCACCAGCGTTGCACTGTGTCATCCGTCGCAAAAAGCACAGCTCCCCAGCTACCCCAAAGCAGACCCAGTAAACGGTGTCGGCAGGCCGAGCTCCTCTTTCTGTCTGTCCGCCTTCAAAGCGGCCCTCGTTAAGTACGTGTCGTGTGAGTACTCACGGAGAATGGCCTGGCTCGCCCGCCGTTCGATGTGAGCTCCCGGCCTGGGGGCCGCCTAGGCGCCGCGCCGCATGTTTCTGCGGGAGCGTGTGCGCCTCCGTGTGTCAGTACGCGGGTGTGCGCGTCCCTGCGCGTCAGTGCTCGCGTGTGTGTGGCTGCGCGTGTGCGTGTACGTGTGCGCGTCGCTGTTTTATTTTTTTTTTTTCAGCTGTCACATTGGCGCGCTCTCCCTCTCGCGCTCGGGTCCAGCGCGTTTCCCCAGCGGGCGGGCGGACAGCACGGGCCACGGCAGCGTGACATCACCCGGGCGCGAAGGGAGGCGCGGAGCGACGGAGCGGCCCGGCCATCTGCCATGTTGAGTGTGGCTGGGGAACGTATCTCTGTCTGCAGCACCCGAGTCCGCATCTTCGATTCGGCCCACTGCAGTGGTTTCCTATCACTAAAAAAACGCATGTTTTTGTAATGGGATATGAAGCGCTTTTCTGGAGCCGAGCTTGGAGATTTGAGGGATTTTGTTAGCGTACCGAGGACTAGAAGTCGCAAAAGATTTTGGTTTCCGTTTGGTTGCCGTCCCAATGAACTGGAGGTTTAACTTAACCACCAGGAAAAATATATAGGCTACAGGTCATTTATCCTGCTTTCACCAAAGTTTAAAGTACTTGGTGTATTATTTCAGTCATATCTACTTCATATGTTGAGAAAAAAATCCTGGGGAACTACAGTACAACTTTAAAACTATTTTCAAGTATTAATAATGTATCAGCTTTCATAATTTTTGGCAGTTCCAAATTCATTTTAATAAACAGGTTAATTATCAGCTTAATCCCGGTGCAGGTGGCAATTTGAAATGTGAACAGGCAAGGCTTGCGGGTACTTCTAGGTCCAATGTGTGTACATCTTGGTAAAATTAATTAAAAGGGAACCTTTACAATAAGGCTCCCTTTTGCCCCTTGTAAATGGTAGTAACTCATTAATAAGAAGGAAAACTGTGTTATAACTTGTTTAAAATTGTCTATTAATAATTTACAAAATGTTACAACGTAATTAATAACCAGATTATAAACCATTCCTAAACGCTTTATATGGTAGCCTTATTGTAAAGTGGCACCTATTCATTTGTTTATTTTTGTGATATATCCATAGAAGATTTAACCCATGGGAGGTTCATGCTGGATTTGAGCTCTCTACATTCACATTTTGCTGGTTGTCAGCAGAGAAAAGGGAGATTACGAAATCATTTTTAACGTTTTATTAAGTTGTGATATAAAACTGAAATGAATGTATGAAAAGAAACTGCGGAAAAGAGATTGAGTAGGAAAAAAAGTATTTTTGGTATATAATCATCCACTTCTATTTAAACCAACCACCGGCTTTCTAGTCACTGATCCTACAGAACAGGGTTCCCCCATTACTTAACTCTTATTATTATTACTACTATTATTTTTCCCCATGGGCCAAATTCCATCAGCAGTACAAAACTAAGGGCCACTGTTGAGGATAAAATTTGCCAGGGAGAAAAAAATAACCCAGGTATAAATGGTTCCCATTAGGCTGCGGAGAACCGGGTCTGCCGGGTCTGGGTGCGTGTCGGAATCTGCCTATTAAGAATCTGTGCTGTACAGTTAACAGGGGGACCGTGGATTGGGATGCCAGTCTGTTGCAGAGCTCCAAATGCGCATAGTAAGGTGGGGACCCCCCACTCCTGGAGGTGCAAGCTGACCCCTACTGAATTATTGTGCCCCCCTCCCCGTTTTTTTTACTGGCACCCCCACCAAATTAAGTACTATTGAAAACAAAGTACAGGTCCAGGAAAAAGCTTTCCAATATTCCTTTAACAATGTTCAAATCACTGCATTCATTATTTGAGCTGCACAGGACTTTGAACCACGTGTAAAAGTCGCAGTGTTGCCACGGCGCCCTGCTGGCAGTCGGGTGTCCATATGCAGCCAGGTGGCTGCGCTCAGTTGCCGTTGCTCTCAGGCTCGCATGCTGACTCTGGATGCTGCATGTTCCTCTGGCTGCTGAGCTTGTTCATGTCTTTGAGCAGCTCTGCAAACTGCTCCTCCTGAGAAAATGTGCAAAATGAAACGAGTAGGTAACGCAGTTAAGCGGTGGGAGAGGAATTCAGGGAGTGAAATTTTTAGATATTTTTGAGCATTATTCGGCGCTCTGAATAAAGAAGTAATGGGTTTATTGATTACCTGTGTTAAGTACCATAATAAGTGATCAATCTGGCTTTCAGTGGAATCAGCAAGGACTCATATTAGCTTCAGTTTATTGTGCCCTTCACCTTTTTTTCAGCAATTTTTTGCCCTTGATGACTTACCAGCACGTTCATCCTCTCTGCTGCGGCCATTGCGGCATTTAACTTCCTCTCATCCTCTTCCCTCTCTTCCTCTATTACTCCAAGTCTAATGGAAGTAAAGAAAAGTAAAGTCTGAACTGTTTGCGTACCTCTGAGGTACTGTTTGCCGTTCCCGTGACCTGTTCTGGTCTGCCTCACCTGAAGGTGGTGCTGGCGAGCTGCTCCTCCTGCATGGCCAGCAGCTCCTGCATCTGATGGATCGTGGCCTGCAAGTCCGCCTTCTGCACCTCGCTCTCGGCGATGAAGTCCTCCAGTCGCTTGGCCATCTCCAGCTCTCGTTCCGTCACTTGGTCCACGCCAAGCCGCAGCTCGGACAGTTCTTCCTCGTGCTGCACGTGCGTCAGAGGGTTCATGTCAACAATGGTGAAGGTGCTGCTATCGCCATGGGCACAAGGCAAAGGGTGGCAACACCCACCTTCTTCAGGACGCTAAACTCCTCCGGCTCAGTGCTCATCGGGTACGGCTCTTTGTTGACTATGACTTGCCAGGGCACGCGAGTTGGATGAGGCTTCACACTGGGGCTCTAAGGGAAGTCAGACACAGGCGGAGCCACTGAATCCCAGCGAGTGAACTGTGGCACCGCTGGCACAGCTAGGTGACACACTCTGCTATATATCTCTAGCATCCATCATGACAACCAAGCCGGCAGCGATGAATAACGTGCAAGGATGCAATGGTGCCAAATGGATAGTGCGCGTACCGTGATGTTCATGCCTTTGTCAGGTTCACTGTAGTCAGCGCTCAGTTGGAGGTTCTCGCTGCTCGTCTGCCGCTTTGGAGGCTGCCAGGGACGTGGCTTGACACGGTTAGGGACACTCTGGGTCCTCGTCACCCGCTTCCCTGCTCGGTTCTCTCTGTTCCTGCCATCAGCGGGCAGCTGCTGGTAGGGGCTGTATTCCGGAAGGTCCCGCGGAGGCACGTAGGTTGGCTTGGTCTGCTCCGACCTCAAGCTGTGGGCCACACAGTGAGGTCAGTTTGATCTCTATTCCTGCCACCACAGGGCGCTTTCTCTTTGAAATCACTGTTTGTTCTGTGTGTTTGTTCGTTTGTCTTCTGGGTGCTGCCCCCCCTCCCACACTTACTTGCAGACTGTGATGCGGGGAGCGCTGGGGCCCAGCGAGTCTGAGATCTGGTTCAGAATGGAGGGCAAAGGGAGCAGCTTCTCCACCGTTTCCTGCAAGAGACACTCATCACTATGATCCCACTGGCAGGCAGGATGGGATCGAGCAGGACAGAGCGTTGGATGGGGGGTCGTGGGAGGCACGTACCTGCTTCATGGGAGAGATGATGTCAATGAGCAAGCCGTGAAGCACAGCCAGGCGAAGGGGCAGGTCCACGTAGCCGTCGAACCTGGCCATGGCCAGCTCGCTGTCAGGGTTGGACACCCGCTGCAGGAAGCTCCGCATGGCCTCCCAGTGCTCCTGCAGGAAGTCGTTCATGAAGAGCATATACTCCTCCTTTTCTCCAAACCTGCAGCCCAGGGGAAGGGAGAGACTGCACTGAGAACTGGACACATGGGTGTAAGAGTGTCGGCTGAAGAACCAAGAGGGGCCTGTTTGTTTTACCCGTGGACAGCGTATTTGACATGAGCTAGGCGTCTAAATGTGCACGCGCCCCTTTAAATGTGCTATTTGGCACCTGAATTATTGGGAGAGTAACAAGTACTGAAGGAGCATTGTGTTTTCCAAAGGACTGAATGGGTTGCGATGCCTCATATTGTCAATCGTAGAAAAAAATGCTGTAATGGTAACAAGTATCAAGTGCAGCTACCAGCAGACAGCAGCGTGTTTTCCATGACTGCGCTGATTGGCTTGATAGAGCCGGCTGAGACTCACAAGGTGAAGTTGGCCAGGTTCTGTATGACCTTGGCGGTGAGGGTGAGGGCGCGCAGCGTTGGCGGGTCCGGGTAGGGCTGCATCAGGCCGAAGAGGGAGGGACTGAGGATGGCGGGGCACAGGAAACGCAGGAAGAGCGAGGCAGAGATGAGGCGCTGGCCAATCTCCACCCGCCCGCGTACCTCGCAGTCCTCCACCCAGCTGGAGAAAATTTCATTCAGCTCCACTGGGAAAGATCTGTGGCCGGCAGGGAGGGAGTGTTCCGGAAATAATCGAGTGCAGTTAAGAAGTGGTGAAAATAAGAAAGTCATGGAAGGGGAGTGGAGGAACCCAAGGGACACGTGTAAGATAAGAAGGCAGTGGAAAGAAAGTGGAGAAGAGAGAGAATCGTTTTTAAGATTGTTACTACATAAAAATTCAAAACTGATACACATAACAGTTTATTTTATGCTGATTGACTTAGTGCAGTAACGTGCGGCCTGTCTCACTCATGCATCTCCGTGATTCTCTTCACCACATCCTCACAGGCCTCCCTCAGGTTTTTCTGGTTACTGGGGAGCTCTGAGGCGGTGCACTTGCGTGGGTCCACCTCGCAGCTCTCCGCGGAAGCATACAGCCGTGTGATGAAGTCTCCTGAGAGCGGACTGGGAGGTGAGTTCCTGACGGAGCGCCTGTGTTCCTGCAGCCTAATCACCTTTGCAAATCCCTGACCTTTCCATCAAATTCCGGCAATACCACCACTTCCGGCTGATGGGAAGTGTCCCCAGAGTTTTCCCTAACCTTTTTGGAGTGTATTACTATCGCCTCACTGAAAACACTATGCATTTTGGCCCAAAAGCTCGATTTTAGTTTCATCCGACCATAACACTCTTGTCCTGTCAGGTACATTGCAAATGAGCATTGAAATGTTTCTTCCAGAGTAACAGCTTTTGTCTTGCTGACCGTCTATAGATATGCATACATATATAGCTGCTCCTCTGTCAGTCGCCAAACTGTAGCTATTTCAGGGCAGTCGTTTGCCAATTCTAGACAATTTCTGGGGGGGTCGACGCAACTTCGCCTTGTGCCAGCAGTACTCGCAGGGATATCGATGGCTATTGTTTTGCATTTGGATAACTAAACCCCTGCTTTTTCTCTGTTTATGTGCTCCTATGTCTTTATTTTCATGTTTTGGACTCGCTGACTGACACATAATCCCTGCCTAAACCGGAGCTTTCATTCAGTAAACGGCTTCTTCAAAGGCCAATAGCAAGACAACAAGGAAATTCTTTTCATTCTTTTGTTCTACGGACAAATGATTCACTTTTGCCCTTAAATATCTTCTGTTTGTGTCTCACTGCAATGCACTTAGTAACTAGACAAATATGTGTATTTATAATGTGTAAGATATGGAAGCATGTGCCGGGTGTGAATACTTTTGCACGGCACCGCAGCAGTAAACAGGAAGTCGCCCCCGCCCCTCCCCCCTGCGCCAGACAGGCCGTACCCAAAGTGTCGATGAGGTACTTCTGCCCCACCAGCTTCATGTACTCGTCGATGGCCTTGGTGGCCAGAGTGTTCTCCCTGAAGATCAGCGCTTCCTTCTCCCCGCAGCGCTGCACTTCCGCCCTACCCAGGGTAATCAGGAACTCCTGGAAACACACCCGGTTGCCCATTTTTAATGGTTTATAATGATTAGATTACTGGTCGCCAATGAGTCGACCACGAGATATTAGTAGCCCGCAGGAAACCAGTGAGCCACCCTCCCGCACCCACAGGTCAACACCATATACCATCAGCGCCAGGGGTGTACCTAGAAATTCTGGGCCCCCTGACAAAATTTTACTGTGGGTCCCTCCCACCCAATTTTACGTAAAACATTACATATTTCAAGTCAAGTGTAAAAAAAGCTTGGAGACCCCGGGATTAGATTGTTTTACATAATTAGCCCCCAGTTTTTGGAAAGGAGACCAGATGTATTTGTGATGCACCTTCCACAGTTTTGGTAACGCCATCAGCCCTTTCCAGTGACACTCGGGGCTTTTGAACATGCCGCCCTGCAGCCCAGCCCTGCTCCCCGTGGTTAAACATTGGTGGCTCCCCCTGGGTGCTCACCTTGGCCTTCCCGATGCTCTGCAGCACGTGCACCAGCGCCCTGGCCAGCTCCTCCTTCTCCCGCACGGACAGCAGGGGCTCCAGGTCGACACACATCTCCTCGTAGTTCATTGTCACAAACTCGGCAAACTCTTTGTAGCGCTCGATGGGCAGCACCCGCAGGTTCTGGAAGCGGCCCTTAATGCGGAGCGAGGCCTGCGGCCCCAGCTGGTCCTTGATGCCTCCAGAGCCCGCTGCTTTATAGGGGACGATGCGGTACCAGTCCTCGTGAAAGGCCCGCCCTCGGATCTTGGCCAGGGAGATGGCGACGCTGCCCAGCGGGAAGCTGGAGGTCTCATCTCGCGAGTGGCGCTTCTTTTTGGACTCGTCATCCCGGAAGAGGTGCAACGTCAGCTGGGACACGGGTGGCAGGTTGTCCAGTTCGAAAAGCTCTCCCCAGAATAGCTGACAGCCTCCCGGGCCGGTGCCAGCCCCACCCCCTCCCAGGCTCCCTCCCGAGGCCGCCACACCCCCTTCAGCCAACAGGCTGGAGCGCTGTGGGGATTTCCCGATAGCGCGGCTGCTGGTGCGTGCAAATAGGACGCCGTCCAGGTGCAGCTCGCAATAATAGCGCCTTTTTGGGGGCAGGTCCTTGGCCTCGTTCACCCAGAGGCTGAGGGAGTTCTCCGTGCGCTCGCAGTTGTCCTGGAGAAGCAGGGGCAATGAAAAGAGCACGCTTTTAGCATGCTAACCCAGCTCAGGCTAAACTCACCCAAACAGCAGTTTAATCTGCTTGTATAAATACATTATCCAATGCAGGGTCATGGTGATTCTGAAGGCCGTCCTATGAAGGTAGCGGAAGCCCTGAGAAGGATGCAAGGCCTTCAAACACACACTAGCTCTGCACACAGACCCTGGAGTGAGAATCAAACCCCGAACTATTCATAGCACCACCCAGCAAATATCCCCATGAATACATGTAGCACATTTATTCAGCTGCATAGGTGTGTTCATGGCCAAGAGAGACTGATGGATACAGCACAGCCAAGCTGAATTGCACTCTATTATCATCTAACTTATGTCAGTGTCTCAGTTTTTAGTGATTTAAATGGCCAGGACCTTTCTGAACACAAATGCTCATGACTGGAATTACCTTGTTTGATTTGTCGTTTTGGTAGCAAGTGACAAATGAGTTTGGAAAATGAGACACGCAAGAAACACCAAAGTAAAATTATATCATTTTGATTATCATTTTAATGACAGGGGTGCACATTTTGCGGCGTGAGACCAAAAATATGTGCGTTGTACTAAGAAAATTTGTGTCTCAAATGATAGTTTTTTATAATTGATTAAATGACACTAATGCTTTGAGTCCATGTCTTTAAATCAGTTATTTGTCTTGCTTTATTATTTAGAGGAAAGCGGTGTCCTGCAGCCTGGTCCCTGGTTCGAACCACGTTGACATCACATTAACTGTCCAAGTCTGGGTTCTTCTAAATGCTTAACAAGATTGAGCAGATAGCGCCCCCCCTCAGACAGATGACAGAGGTCACATCAGACAAATTGTTTAGAGAATCTTGGCCAACGTTTTCCGGCCTAGCTTCGGGGACTCCCAGAAAGTCCACATTTTTGTTCCCCCCAGCTCCCAACACACCTGTACCAGGTATTTGTTTTTGTTGGTTGGCTGGGAGCTGGGAGAGCAATAATGTGGACTGATGGTCCCTGAGGACTGAGTTGGGAAACGCTGATCTATGTGCCTGGGGGCTTGCAGCTGTACCTTATTGGGCTGGGCAGCACGCCTCAGGTTCTCAATCCAGCGGTCCCTCTCCGCAGCGGAGCTGCACCCGAAACAGTGGTTGTTCTCCGAATTAATCACCTGTGAGAAGGCAAGCCATATTGTCAAAGAGGTACATCATCAACCTCCATACCGCTAACCTTTATTTTGTTAGCCGATGACCCAAGGAATGCTAGGCCCTCTGTCTGCAAAATTGAAGACCCATGTAAGAAATCTTGGTATTATTTTTGATTCATCTTTAAACTTTGATTTACAAATAAGGTCTGTGGTAAAGAGCAGTTTCTTTCATTTAAGGAATATCGCAGAACTGAAGCCCTTCCTTTCGCCTAACGATTTGGAATTTGTCATCTATGCCTTTATTATTTTCATTACTATATAGTTATTTATTTTTGTTAGCTTTGAGTTGGCCTGAGTGTGATTGCTCTTTTAATTATGGTTGTAATGTGAATTAATTTGTTATTATTTATTTCACCGCGACCCACTGGGATAAGTGGTTTGGACAATGGATGGACGGATATTTATTTCATTAATTTATCTAAGACTGTTTATTGTGTATCATTTCGGTCCTTATAGCACTTTGGTGTACAGCAAAACTCTTGTTGTTTTAAACATGCTTTATAAATAGACTGACTTGACTAGTGGGAACAGCATGAGCATGCTACCAGATACAGGATATAACACTGTACAGATCTACAGGGGAAAAGGATGCAAGCAAAGTCAGTATGTAACATCTCAGAGCTCAGTGGAGCACAATAACAAATCACACCGCTCCAAAACCTGCATCAATGACAGCACTGTGGAAAAGTGTCTGCACCGTTTGAAACCTTCATCCAGTTTGCATAGTGTCTGGTGTTTTTTCACGTGCACCTGGGCATTCATAGGAAGCTCAGCCGAGGCCCCTGACAGCATGCATGCTTGCGATGTGCTATTTGTCTCACTCGTTGGTCACTTTTGGGCAAAAGCATCAAGTAAATATGTACAGGAGAGTGTTTGGGAAGTCTGTCACAAATCCATGTGGTAAAATCAACATGTGGAGATCAGGGGCACCTCAAAGCAGAACTTCTCGCCCAGGATGGAGCTGTGCACAGGCCGGATGACTGTGGTCTGGTCTGAGCTCAGGTCCAGGCTCTCCACCGCGCTGACGGGGATGGACAGGGACTCCCGGGAGCCGTGCAGCCTGAGGGGAGGGTTCACGACGCAAGGTGAGCTCATGTTCACGGTGCATGCTGGCTTTTCTTGTAGCTAAATTATTAATTAAACTCTGATGGGGGTGGAGTAGTGCTGCTCCTCACGCTTGCAGAGTGTGTGCGTGCGTGCATGTGTGCGCGTGTGTGTGTGTGGCTGGCTTATGTTTATATTACATTGTGGGGACCAAATGGTCCCCAGATTGTGATAAAAACCTGTTATTTTGACAATTTTTCAGGTCCCCACAATGATCCGAGAATTCAATCTAAAAACACAAAAAAGCCAAAAGTCTTGTATTTTGTTTCTTACTTATGGTTAGGGCTGGGTGGGGGCTGAGGTTGGTCTGTTTCCCATAGAAATGAATGGAGAGTCCCCACAAAGATATAATTACAAGCCTGTGTGTGTATGTGTGTGTAGATGGAGGTAAAGTCCTACTTAAGCTGCAGTTATTAAAAAGGTCACTTGTGTCTGACATGAGCTCGTCCACAGAACTGAAAACACCATCGGGGGAAACTCAGCGAGGGACAAACCACAGGGCCCGCAGCTCGTACCTGCTCACTGCACTGTGTTCGATGGAATTTAACTGCGTGCGGCTGTTCCTCTGAGCTGCACTCATGAAACGACGAAAGATCAGCTTCTGTGGACGGGGACAGAGAGAGGCAGCGTGTGGAAAGTCCAGCGTGCTCTCAGCCAATCACAGTCCCAGGAAATGGTAGGGCCCACACTCACTCTGACAGCACTGTTAGTCTCCTTGGCCTTGACACTGGGAGCCACCACGTCTGGGTTGCATTCTGGGAGACAGAGGGGAGAGCACAGTCAGCAGCCAGACGCCAGGTGACAAGATCTCCGCCCCTTCGATCGCCGGGGGGGGGAGCTGTCCTCTATCAAGGGAGCGATCTGCGTTTCAGGCTGTACCGCCATGCACTGATCTAAGCAGCCACAGGAAGCAGAGCTATTTCCTCCCTGCTGTGTGCACTGCTGATAAACATAAAGTGCAGTGAGCGATTGCAGGCATCAGCATGTCCATTTCAGTGCCTCACTCGACGTACTTCAACTTTCATTGGACTGTTGTGGTCATTCTCCATCTCTGACGCATTTGCACGGGTGGCCAGTCATAAAGGCCCAATGGCGTGTCCGCACCCCTGCTCCGACTTTAGTCATTTATCTATGAAGTGCATCCTTATGTCCATCATGGAGAGGAACACTTAAAACCGTTCCAAGTGAAGTAAGAAAAAAGAATATTTACTGTGCCACAACTCACAGAACTTAGGGAAAATATGATTTTTCTTTTCTTACGTGGTAAAATTTTTATTATTCCTATTACTCCTATTATTTGGGTTATTGAATTTGTTTCTACTTTTTGCCCATGATAACTTCAGACTTCTTAGACGTGTCGTGCCTGCAACGCGACCGAATTACATTCACAGATCCCGGCAAAGGTTTTCCTCCCTTCCCATCTGCCGCGCTGTCCTGATGCGTCTCCTAAGCCCCTGGGGCTCTCAGGGATGTGCTGCCCTACAGCCCCCAAACGTAAGTAAGGTACCCAAACATAACCACGGTAACTATGGTCAGATTGGTGATGGAGGGTTCGGTGGTGCGGTCATCTCATGCGGAAGGATGTGGCACCTAGCCCTTCAAGGGCCACACCTGTCATAGGGTAACGGTAGAAGATTGCATCGCCCATGCTTCAGTCGTTACAGTTTATCGTCATTGTCTTTCATTGCCGTAATAATGAGTACAGAGTATAGATGGAACGGGTCCATTTTGATGATAAAGAAAACATTTGTAAAGGTTAATCGCCAGGATCTTCTACGGGATAAGCAATATGGTAGATAGAAGAATTGTTGGTTAAAGGTTAATTACAGATTCATCAATTTTATATCCTACATACATTTTATGTTGCAGCCATAAAAATGCACATTTCTGTAGGACATAACCATACTTCTCGGTATATTTAACTCATAAAACTCATAAAACACCCAAGGCTTTAGCACTTGCTCACCCAGGCCGCCTCCGCAAACGATCCATCGTCTAAATCCCATGATTCGCCCCGATGAGCGCACAGAACCGTTATACTTTTGTCGTCTTTCGTTTCCTTCTCGTCACAGTCATCTACTGCATTTTCATGATTTCTCTTTCGTTTGTTTGTTTGCCTGCTCGTTCATTCGTTTGTTGAGCTGAGGCGTTTTTCCGCCTGCTGCTGCAGGACCAGAAGAGGAAACTTCAGTTCACTGTCTGACCCAGCTAGCACTCTGGAGGGCCCGGTAGTGATGCTATCTTTCCCCAAATTTTAGAGGAAGCAATTTGACAACTGCTCGCGTGTGTAATCACGTCAACCGCTTCCTCCGTGTTCAGCCTTTGCTGCCTGGGACCAACGGGTGTTTTCAGGGAGATTCAGAAGCTTGAGTTTCACAAACTTATTCTTTTATTTGGGTCAGCCTAAAATCCCGATAACCTCGCATTACCACACCTCTCTGGCTCATTTCATGTCTGAACCACCTCTGCTGGCCTTCACAGGTGTCAGAGGCGTAAGATCTTGAGTCAGCATTGTAACATCAGATCTACCAGACATGCGCATCTTCAACTGGCAAAGTCACAAGTCCTTCCTAAAAAGGAAACGATATCGCCAAGCTGGCTGCCTGTCCTACATCCGGAAGCATCATAAACATCCCAATGTCATAAAAATGTAGCATAAATATCTAAATATTCTTCAGTTGTCACTGCAAGAATTGTATAAAGGTTCCATAAAGAACCAGTTGAATGGTCGGTCAAAAAACCACTGGGCTGCTGTTGGTGCAGGTAGGTAGCTACAAGGTTGGAGGTGGGAGATGTGGTGGTACTGACCTAGGTTCGTATGGCTGTCTGCGAGATTCTGCAGGCTGAGGTTGTACAGACAGCTGCTGGCCCGGTTCCGGATCCGCAGCATCGGCTGAGAGAGGGCACAAATGGATGATTTGCATAGTAGCCAGTAATAATCAGGACCAACAGAGGGGAAAAGGAGCAGTAACACGCATTTGGCCCATAAACTCATCGAGATGATTTGCCATTACAGTTACATGAGGAAACACCACCTGGGCCTTCTTGGTGTGTCACCACAAAGCAGGACGTACAAATAACGAGTGTGAAAATGAGCGTCTCTACGCATCTGTACCTAAGAGGAAACCGCACTTACCTCCTCCTCCAGTGAAATGAGGATCTGTCCGTCGTGCAGGCGGCAGCTGTTGATGTCCCACACTGGCACCTCCTGGGGGGGGACCCATGACAGCCTGACGGGATCCGGGGCTGCAGCCGGGCTCTCAGTCTGGGCCTCGCTGGGAACCGTCACTGTTGTCACAAGGTATAGTCAACACTGACTACTTGTTAGCACTCAACACATATCTAGCTACTGGACCTTTTAAAGTAATGCTCCATACAAGATATATCCTACAATTACAAATTATCACGTAAAATGTAGATATCGTACCGAAATCCCATCCACAGTGTCCCGGACTTGTGCCTCGTGCTGCCTAGGATCCTGGTTCACTGTGATCTAGTGCTGGACAAACTTATCTAGGGGGTCCTAGGCTGTCATTAGCAAGGACACTCAGGTTTTGCTGATGTAACTGACCTTCCATGTCTCCCGATGCCGGGCAGGGCCCTGATGTGCAGTACTGTGTACAGTACTACAGTACCTCTGTAGGTAGTAAGTGTATATGTGCTCAGAACAAAATTTAACAGTTTAAATTAATAATTTAACATTAGAACATATGCAAATTAAAAGTAGCCCAATAAAAACTAACAGGAGTTTCTTCTGTTCTCTAAAAAGTTACTGGTGTCTAGTTGGATGGCTAGATGAACACTGCTTCAGTTCCCAGTCCTCTCCTCAGGGGCACCTCAGCCATTCCATGTGTTTGTTAAATCTCACAGCCAGCTCACTTAATTAAGTTAATTATTTTTTAAAAGTCAGTTAGGTATTGATTAGCCATATAAGGTGGGGTAGTGATCAAGTCAAAACATACATAGGTATAGACAGTTGCTGTAAATACTGGCGTGACATTAATAAAGGTTTTGAAATGGCTAAGCTAGCACACTTTGACAGACGTAATTTTACACCAACATGAAGACATCATTTTTTTTGACTGCCTAAGACTTCTGCACAGTACTGTACACCAAGGCCCTAGTCTATAACTTAGGATAACCCATGCATTAACCTACCCTGAATATTGAAGATGGATGGGTGTAGATATTGCCCAATTATAACGGCATGGTTGCACTGACGCAGCAGAGTGCCTTGGTAACAGAATGCACCAAATATGTCTGGTTTGTTTCACCCTAACGGCATTTTATTGAAAACTGAGTAAAAAGGTGAACAGTACACGTGAAAATGAAAGAGCAGGTCTTCAAACGCTCATGCATACAGACGCCATCTGTGGGCTAAACTGGTCGCGTGGAGCCAGTTCGGTAGTCATCTTACATGTGGTTTGGGTAACGTTTGTATCCCAGACTGCGCCTCTTTCTGCAGTTTCAGAAACGTGAAAGCATCTTTTCTCCACCTCATGAGATTCCTAATCACCCAGCATACAGCACCCTGATTCAGTTAAATCTTCCTCCAGTGCCAACCATGCACTTTGTCACATTCAGTTTGAGCTCCCTCCCTTCTCTGTTTTCACCCATCTCTCTCTCTCTCTCTCTCTCTCTCTCTCTCTCTCACTCTCCCTTAAGTTAAGAAAGTAATTTTCCTTTTATAATAATAACCCTGTGCTCCCTGATTAAGTCCACTGGGTCTTGTTCACACATTCGCTTTGTTTGGACTCTGCCCACTTTGTGCTGGCTATGTACACAGCACAGCAAAGCTTCAGATCCTTAGACACAGTACCTCTGACCACACAGCCATTTCTCCCTGAATCTTGTCTAGTATTATTAAATTAGGAATAACTATTAGGTAACGGTGATTCCGGTCCATTCCGGGGCAAGCACTCTCTCACTTTAAAGACACCAGCTAACCTGCTGGACTGTGGGATGAAACACACAAACACGGAGAGAATTAGAAATGACATCAAATTAATATTACATTACGATGTGGTTGCCAGACTATAATGGGTAAATGTCACATTCCAGGACAAACATAGGCCTCGATAACAAGAATGAAAATGTTTGTTCTTATTATTCTTATTGGTGGAACAGACTGAAGGTGAAACCCCAAGCTGTTTGTGTTTATCCTCTTCAGCATTAATTTGTGCTTAAATCGCATTCGAGCTGCGAGAGTGGATGTGCCCTCCCCAGCCTGACCCGGACTTTAACATTCAGGGGGGGGGGGGGGCATGTATAAAACTAATCCTTAATGAGCATCTTTGCCAGCATTCAAACTCTGGCCCTGTACGGTCTGTTTATGCTTCTGCGGGGATTTGGTCTTATTCAGCTTTTTCAAGGTACAATTCATTCTCCTTTTTTTTAAAGGTCACCACAGCATTGTCCCCTGCAAAGCGACGTCAGCGATAAGCAATATTTCCCCACTTTCTTCATGCGAATCACACAAGTCTAGTTCTTACCAGAAAAGCAGCCATTTCAGCTCAAAGATTGAAGTGAGGAAAGGAGAGCGGCAGACAGAAGAGACGGCGACCGCTCACCTTCCAGACACAAGGGGGTGCTGTTTCGGCTCTGCAGTCGCGGCCTCTTGAACTTCTGGGATACAGTCCGCAGGTATTTCCTAAGGGGGTTGCCTCCACCTCTCTGCTGTGCTTCCTGAGTGGAGGAACCAGGGCTCTCTGCGGAGGTGGGGCTGGCCACCAATTGGCTGGAGGCGGGGTTCAGGGCAGTAGCAAGTAATGCCCCGGGGGGCTCAGAGAGGGCTCTGCGGAAGGGGTTCTTGCGGGCAGTGGTGGACTTGCCCGGCTTAGCGTTCTCCGCAGGCTCCCGTTTCTCTGCAGCGTCCTCGCTCAGGGCTTTGCGCCAGCCTTGCATCTTGCTCCACTTGGTGGCGCTGCTTTTCTCAGGCCTCTCGAGCGAGGCTGACCCCCCCATGTCCCCTTTGGAGCCTGTGTGCCACTTGTAAGTGTTCAGGAGGTGGGCGTCCTCGGGGGAAGCCGGGTGCAGATCAGCCGCGTGGTCCTTTCCGGAGGACCCTGTCTCCTCTTGCATCTTGGGAAATGTCTGCTCCATATCTGATTCCTTATTAGTGCCCATTTACAGCTCCCTGATTCACACTTTCCATCCAAAAAAAAATCTAATAAACTGAAGAGTTTTATATATCACACTTTTCTATAACAATTTCTATATTCTCTCCGCTAGTGAGATTCGCAATAAAAAGATGTCTGAAGAGCTTCCGCCTCCTTCCCTCCTGCACTCCGGTGGTTGCCCTCGGGTTCTGCGTGTTCCTCTGTCCTGAACTACCTTTCTCTGCAGTTCCCACCTGGCTCTCACGGCTCTGCCCACCCCTGTTCTTCTCCTAGCAGCCGTTGTCTACCCCTGCAAACCGTCTCCTCCCGACATACCGTTACCATTATTGTGTGAATCTCACCTCGTGCCTTGTTCTGTCCTCCAAAGCATGAGCGTCCTATTTTTATGACTTGTTTCTTCTTTATTTAAAGTACGTTTTTTTCACTCCCTCTTCCTCTTTAACCTCTAAATATATTTTTCCTCTTTTCACTTAAGCTTAAGCTTTTGGGTATTCCTTCCAAGCGAAGGTCTCTTTGGCGTGACCTTCCTCCTCCTTTGTTTTTTATCAGAAGGTTATACTTTTACAATTGTGCCTCTGCACTCTTCAGTCAGTGTACCTTTCTTCAGCTGCCACACAGGAAGTCTACTTTGCTCTGACAACAATATGACAGCCAATCAGTTTAAAGTATCTTGCGTTTATACGTAGTATAAGGGGAGACGATTGTGCAAAAACACCCAGAAAACCACAGACTTTTTTTCTCAATCTGCTACATGCTGGTGACATTTGCAATCATTTGTGGAATTTCTTGAAGCATAATAATACTATTTTTGCATGGGAACAACATTAACAAACGTTTTTCAGGTGTGGTGTCACAGTGTAATACTCTTCTCTTCTGGCCAAGATCAAACATCAAGCTTTCCACTCAGTTTCTCCATAATCAGTATCAGCTTTTGTTACATGTGACTTATAATCCAAATGCTCAAATCCTCTGTGCTTCCACTGATATTTTAAGCAAAAATATTTAGTAACTTCCATAAAAACCACTCAATTCTAATTTTCACAAGACTTTCACAAGATGAACATATTTCATATGATTGTGAGGAAACTCTGTAGGCAGATACAAATTTTTCCGTTGCTGTCAGGCTCGGTTTCCTGCTGAAAGCTGCTTCACTTCCTGTCAGACTCCAATGGCCACTTTGAAAACCACTTCCTTCAATCTTTTACACCGTGACTGGATCTAGTGTATCTTTTCCAATAGTCTTTATATAGGTAATATATTCCCATGTACACACCATATTATGCAAACGTCTTATGCAAAGAAAAATTATTTTTAAATGATCTTTGTGTTGCCGTGAAACTATGATATTATGTCTGTCAAAGTGTGTCAGCTTATTCATTTCAAAACCTCCCCTAAAGTCACCCCAGTATTTGCAGCAACGGTCCAAAACGGTTTTGGCCCTGCCCTACCCGACCTTAATTTTTTGTTAATTAATTGAGCTGGTTGTGAAAATTAACAAACACATGGAATGACTGAGGTGCCCCTGAGGAGAAGTTTGGGAACTGAAGCCATCCAGCGAGATATCAGTAACTTTGTAGAGACCAGAAGAAATTCTGTTTGCAATTTGCAAATATTCTAATGTTAAATTGCTTTTACACTTATTACCCAGGTAAATAACTTGAAACACTTTCTATAATTGCTTAAGTGCTATATATTTATATTTCAAACAGCTATTATCATAGGAAATGTGGACTGATTCTTTGTACCGACTTCAGGGTGATTTGCAGGAGGATATTCAGATAGATTCAGCATAAGCTAATTTGCTGTGGTTAACTGGTGGGATTAATGGTGACGGGCTGCTTGGTCCCATGATCCAAAGTGCTTCCAGCTCTCGATCTCCAGGTACAGGGCGCCGCCGGGGCAGGTCGTGTTGACAAGCTGCCGGTGGCTGTGCCAAGTGAAGTTGCCGGTGAGCTGGCCCCCCGTCACGCCGCAGCTCATCAGGGACTCCTGCACGAGCTCCAAGGAGCGCCGAGCCGGTACCGTGACAGTGTAGTCGCCGATGAAGGCGATGCCGTAGCCCCGTGAGTTGTGGCCCCTGGTGTGGGCCCCCCGCCACTGCCAGCCTCGGCCTTCGTAGATATAGCCGTCTGAGCCCGCGACGAAGCTGAGGGGACAGTCCGCATAAGGGAGGGACAGCGGTATTTTATCAGGGCAGCTGAAAGGTGATTGGCTTCCGGAGTGGCCCCTGCCCTGTCACTCACCGACGAATCAAAACATATCATTGTCTATTGACAAGATTGGCTCCTCAGTATGAATTTTGACCTCGTTTATGGCCCTCACCTTTAAAAAATCCTAAAATTGCCCCTGAAGAGATTTTGGAGAAGTAAGCTCAAAATAAAGATAAAGATAAATAAAGATGCTCTGGTGTTAGAGTTTCTGTATATGTTTATCCATCCATTTAACCATCCACATTACAACTGCTTATCCTGGTTTATCTGGAAGAACTTTTTGGTCCATGCCGCTTGCCGTACCTGTAGCCGATATCATCCCAGTGGCGGACGTCCTGGTGGAAGCGTTGCATGGCTCTCATGTCGGCGCTGCACTGCTGGAAGGAGAGGCACGGCTGCCTGGGCGTGCGGGTGTGGTGGATGTATATGAATGCCAGGGGGAGCCTCAGTTGTGTGGGGGAGCCGCGGTAAGGCCGGGCCCCCCACTGACACCGGGGGATGATGGCCGGACACTCTGCCGGGGAGAGAAGCTCAGGGGGGGTCACACTCTCCTGTGTTTGTATTGACTCTCATTGCACTGAAACTTCACCCCTTACAAATCCCTCTGTGTCTCCTTATCGCCACAGATCCCATATATGGCTGTTATGACTCCCTAACTACATATAACCCCATATGGGTTGTCCTCGGCCCATTTGCTGTGATTTCACTCACCTAGGTACCTGTGTATAAACTCCAGCACCCCCCCTTTGACCACATCGTCTAGTGCTGCTGCCCCCGCCGTGTTCTCGGCTTTGCGGAGCCTCTGGAGAGTGGCCAGGGATCCCAGAATCAGCTCCTGCAGGACTGAGCTGTTCACCTGCTGCCTGAAGTTGTCCCTGCGCTGGAAACTAACGAGGCGTGGACCCTCCGGGGCTCCCCCAGGGTGCGGCCCATAGTAGTCCCTCAATACCGTGCTCAGCTTTAGGGCATGCAGAGGATGAGTGGAGAGATACTTGCCCAGTAACATTCCGTCCATTCCCCCATTGATGACGGCGTCGGTGGCCAGAGAGGGGGGTCCAGAGAGGGTGAATACTCTGGGAAAGGTCACGTTGTCCCAGCAGCCATCTGGGCCCAGGATTTGGGAGTCTTGGGAGTGCAGGAAGGACAGACCTAGATTCCTGGCTATGGTGAGAGAGTAGAGCCCTGAGACCGACTCTCCGGCCCCAGCCAAAAGCCCAGCTTCGATGCCCAGAAGCAGAGAGCCAAGGGCCACTGTGGTTCCATCACTGCCAAGGACCACGCCCTCCTCCCTGGCCTGGCCCGCTACCCTATGGCGAACCGTGAGGTGGATGAATTCAGAGAGTATAGGATCCCACATGGGGGCCTCGTCCTCGCCGCTCGGGTCGGGAACTCCAAGAAAGTGCTCCACAAAGGCGTCACCTTCATAGGCCACCCCCCGCAAGCTCCGTACCATGGTCAGCGGTGAGGTAGCGAGGTCCCCGCCTTCAATCCTCTGCACGACTCTGATGAAACTCTCCATACTTAAGGGCAGATCTGTGAGGATGTCACAAGAGCAGCCTGTGATGCTCAAGCTAAAGTATCTGACATTCATTCCTTTGTGGTGGCTAATTTAAGGTGTATAAAGAACACAGTTGAGGTTTGGAATCCCGACATTCACATCAAAGGCTTGCACATTGCAGAGGTATAAAGGCTGCAGCACACTAAGTCGAATTCCGGCTGTCGGAAGCTGTTGAGGAATCGGTGAGAGTTGGTGACACACCAGCACAGTCAGACACGGTTAGTCACACTTTGCACTTTTTTGGCCAATTTAGCATGCTGGAAAGATGTTGGAGCTAGCTGGCAAAACTGAGCTCTCTGATTAGGCAGTATGTTAACCATCACCTCTAAGTGTACCGGCATGTTCCAGTGCAAATTTTCACAATCGACAGGAGCTGACCGTTCGTTGGTCTTGGTCGGCACTAGTTTTTTGCCATCAGCTTGGTGTGTACCCAGCTTTATGGCCCCGCTTAATGACATTGGTCAGTGTTAGTGAAGGTACTCATCGGTTAGGATGAGCAGAAATGTCTTTACCGTTGGCATGAACACTCGAGCACAGAGCTGCCAGCCCCAAGAGGTGTCGAGCCCTGGATCCCATCGCGGACGTCGGCGCGCTGTGTGAACACCACCTAGAAGTGCCCACAAATCTCCCGCATACGGTGACCCTGCAAAAATATAATCCTTTATTGTGTATCTTTGACAAGCTGAACTTTGTATTGGGGATGCAGGGCAAACTGATCCCTGCATGCTTTCAGTTGTGAGTGAGCATGTGCATCTGTCCAAAGTCTCCTTCTTGACGTCATTTTGACCTCCACACTATTGATCTTTGAGTAAGTGGAGGGTAGGAGGGGGCGGGACACATCCAATACTTTCATTTATTTTTTTTTAATGTGTGCCCTACCTCATGCACACACCTTGGAACAAAAAAAGTGTTCCAGTTAAGTGGCAACATTTTGTGTATATAGCTATATTAACTAAATTAATACTGATTAGATCCAACAGGTAATGTGATGGCTCAGTGATTAATATTATAAACTAGTGGGATTTACTCCAGTTTCTGCCCTATGCTTGTGGGGATAGGCCCCAGGCACACCGCCGCCACCTACTGGATGGGTGGTTGTAGAACATGGGTAATTCATAAACGTATAGGTTAGGTGTTATGGTGTTTCTTCATAATTGGGCTTTACAATTAAGCAGCACTGAGAAATATGATGGAAGTCTGGTCATTTTCACAAACCTACAGATTTAGGCTTGGCAGCACAACGTCGGAAAGAGGTGGTTGGCGATTTATTATTATTATGCAAAATATTTTGTCACGTGAGGAAATCAGTAAGGTGAGATGGAGGGGACTTAAATGTCACAGAACACTCCATGCTTTGTGAAATCTAAATTCAGGAAAGCGGCCGACATGATCAGTGTCTGTCAGTGTCAGGCAAGCACTTTTTTATGAGATAGCACCTCTCCCTGACTGAAAAACCACGGTGTGTCACAAGCTGAGTAATGAGGCTAAACCACACAGGGGCGTTGAGGCATGGTAGCATAGCATAGCGCACGCTGAGGCCTGCTGAACTGCACCCAATCAGTGAGACTAGAGGCGCCCTCTAGCTGTGGACAAGGTGCCGTGCAGCAGGACATTGCGTGATCCAGGCACTCCGGAGCCAATGCCCCCTGGCTCCTGACTCTCCTCCCTGGAATTCAGCACAGTTCCGGCCCTCAGTCCATCCCTGTGACTCAAGCAGTTGAGCTCAAAGGACTGTTTAGAAGGCCACGCCTGTCCTGTCTACAAAATAAGGACCATCTGGTGTGGTCAATTCTACAGGGTGTAGAGTCTGTTCACAACATCCTAAATCCATCACTACATGCAATAACACATAAACAGACAGCTGCCAGTCATGTGGTGTCTGTCAATACAGGGAAGAGAGACTGACACCTGACACCACGGGCTACCAAGGTAAGCAGTGTTACTGTAAATGGCATGAAACTGAGGTACGTAATAAATGTTTTTTATTTTAACTCAACCAAATACACAGGTAATTATAATCAACCAGTCAAAGTACTGAAATCAGGGGTGGAACTTACACATTTTGGTACTAGCCAATTGACCTAGTTCAGTAAAAAATGCAGTTTGACATTTTGTTTTGCTTTTTACTAGCCAGCAGGCTGGTATTCAGTTTTTATACTCTCATTTTGTATAAATTACTTGCCTAAGGCAAGTGGGTGAGCTTAATTTCCAGCTCTATCTGTAACATTTTCACATTTTGAATAGCATAATAAGAAAGAATAAAATTAAATAATAACAGGAAGTTAACTCAAAGATAAAATGCCAACGCAGGTTGAAACAGGTGTGAGTGACAAAACATTGCCCCCAAATGGAACTAAGGAATTGCAATGACATAGATTACACAGTATCCATCCATCCATCCATCTTCTGTATTCAGGGTTGTGGGGGGTCCAGAGCCTATGGGCAAAAGGTTGGGAACAGCCCAGGATGGGGCACCAGCCCATCGCAGGACACACGCACACAGCCACACATGCGCACCTATGGACAATTTGGTAACTCCAATTAACCTCAGCATGTTTTTGGACTGTGGGGGGGAAACCGGAGTACCCAAAGGAAACCCCACAGCGACACGGGTAGAACATGCAAACTCCACACACATGGAGCCAGAGCAGAGACTCAAACACTAGGCCCAGAGGTGTGAGGCAACAGTGCTAACCACTGCACCACCATGTCCCTCCACATCCATCTATTTTCTGAATCTGCTTGTCCTATGCAGGGTCTCGGGGGTCAGGAGCCTATCCTGGACACTACGGGCAGTTGTTTTCTAAAACAGTTTTATTATCACATTAAAAATATTTAATCCGTTTAGTACTAAGGACTTCAACAAAAACATGTGCTGTATCGAAAAAGTTCAAACTAATTTTTAAGCACATTAATATTTAATCCCACATCTTAGGTTCAATTCAAAATTAAGGTTTTTTAAATACAGTAATGCTTTATGACCCAAACAACATGGAGTGGCTAATGCAATCTCCTGTGCTATGTCTCTGAGATACAGGCACGTGTACCTGAGCTTAATCAAACTCGCATCCTCTTTTTATTGATGTCCAAGTGCCCCATCTTTTCACCGTGCCACAACAGAGAAACACACAAGAGATTAGCCGGCACTGTTTATAGTTGTTTTATAATAACTAGATAAAGTACTAGACAAATAATTATTCTTTCCTCGGGTAATATCTTAGTATCCACAATCTGACAATAGGCAGGAAGAACAGTAGGATGACCTTGCTCTACTGCCTATGGACAAACAAATCATGCACATATTGCATGTAGACTGTAGGCGTGTCAGGTTAGGAATAAGATACGATTGTAATAGTACAGAATAGGACAGATACTTTATTATCACAATACGGAAACTATTTTTCAGTTAATAAGACATGTCAGATGTTGTTGGCATGACAATATAAGCAGGGTAAAGACATTTCGACCCATAGCATGCTACCTTATATACACAATATAATATTGTACTTCCTGAAAAACAAAATGTAGACTAAAAGAACAGACTTTAACAACAATCCCATCACAGACACATAGCGTCAGTCCACAATACCCCAGTATTGCACAGAGGCCTTCAGTATTTAAAAAATGTTATTGTTCTGGCCTGCTGAACATAATCAGTAAAACAATCAAGACCTGACGTCACCATTCAGATGTTTATTTAAGAAGCTAATCACTTGTGGTATAAATGCCTGTTTTGTCCTATTTCTAGAAAAGGCCTACAGCCTTAAGGTAACAACTCAAAGCCAATAAAACATGGGTGCCTAGCTTCTGGTCGAATTCTCTGTTTTGATCAGAGATCCAGATCTGTAGATGTCTTCTAGGCTACTCAGATCAATGCCTAGCAGTTTCCTGGTAGTAATTTCCTGGTTATGCTTTTTGTGCTTGTTGCCTTGCTGAACCAACATGTGAAGCAAGACAAAGTACTAGACAATTAAATCACATATGTCTAAGTCCTAAGTACTAAACAGGTTAAATGTTTTTAATACAATAAACAAAACTGTTTTAGAGAACATACTGCGGTTTCATGAAATGCTCACGATTCTGTTCAGCTAAACTTTGCCAAGTCAAGTACTTAAAGCAAGGGTGTACGGATCAATACTGAAATATCGATTCTTTCGATAGTGAATGTTCCATTTTCAGAATCGATTCTAACTTTAAAATACCCTTTTAACCTGGCAATATAAATGTTTATATTATTGTACAGAGCAGGACGTGAGCTACTACCAGGAAGGGCCGCCCATAACGGGGTAGACAAGAGATATCAGTGTCGGTATTACCAATACCAACCCTAGTGTTGGATTAATTGAAAGATAATTGCGTGAGCGTGACTGGTTACATCTGAACATGCTACTTCGCATCAGAAGTAACGCTATTCATCCCGCATAGTGACGCGGCGCACAGCACCACCTAGTGGGCTGAACGCGAAACCTCAGCCATGTAAAATCCTACACAGCCAAAAACACGCTGGTGAATTAAATGTATAATGTCGTATTGCATGAATTATTACTCCTTCAAAGACAAAGACAAAAAATAATAAACGTATTTATAAACTCTTCTACGTAATACATTTACTAGAGTATACAAAGGTCAAGCAATCCAGTTATGCATCTCCACAGACTGCCGTGTGTAACAGGGTATACAAAGGTCACACAATCCAATTATGCTTCTCCAGAGGACAAACCACAGGCGCTCTTCTGAAATTCAACTATGGAGACCGACCTGCCAGCGGAGTTAAACGACAGTGACGTTGCGGACGAGGGCGGCACGTGATATCACATGACCTGGTCACATGACCATCGAGGAAGCGCGGCTCGAATGTCTCGCGTTCGTCCCGAAACTCCAGCTGCGATCCAACGCAGTCTGCTTTTAGATGGTCTGCTCGCTAACCCATGGATCGCCCGGGGGGGTATTAAGTCAGCTACGCGGACCTTATATTTCTACGCGCGTTTTAATGGTTATAGCGTTTTCTTTTTTTAATTTATTGGTGCATTTTACGAGCTCGTAATGGCTGCTTCGGCTTTTAATAACTGCAACCACGACTGCGCTGGTAAGTCTACTGCATTTTGCAACAACAGCAATACTCTTTTTTTTTCATTCTTTTTGACAATAACAATCCGTAAAGCTTAAGTCCTGAGGAAAATCGATAGGTTAGCAACTTGGTGTCGAATTTTATTCCAACGATGAAACCGTAATACAGCGACACGCGAAATTATTTATTGTACTGAAGAGTGAAAATAAAACCGTTGCCACTGTATGTTCATCGCCTGTCAGTTACATTGCGTCAGATTTGCTACCCGCTAAAAATATTTCATAACCTCAGTAAAAAGCAGTTGAACATCTTTGAAGCCCGTCTGCAGTGTTATTAATCAATACTAAAATACTTAGTGATCCACTTCGGTGTTTATCTCTTTATCACTCTTTCTGACTGTGGAGCTGTCTGTTGTACTTCTAGTTTTCTTGGCTCCGAGGGTAATGCGTCACTCTGGGAGTGTAGCAGACACTCCTGGTAGAGCTGAGGAGTGACACCACAGCAGTGGCCCACAGTGAGTGAGGAGCATTCGTCTGTGGTAGCTGGAAATGAGGATTACTGTATGTGCTGTAGGCTGGCGATGTTGACAGTAGAGCTTGGAGGTGATTCTCTCTGGTTGCGTCATTTCTGTGAACCAAAACATTAGTACATGTATGTTTAGTTGTGGTGTGATCCTTATGTGGTCCCATTCATGAACGTTAGAGGCTGCCCTAAATGCTTAAATTTCAGATGGAGAAACTTAGTCTTTTGTTCTGCCTTTGTCCACTAACCCCTCCTCCGCTGGCGCGCCTTCCCCGCCCGGCACCGTTCCCTCCTAAGCCCCAGCACCTGAGGAGAGTGGCTGAAATGCCGCGGTTGCCAGGCAACCTTCCCGCAGCCGCGTCTTTGCGGTTGTTTGGAGCCCGCTGTAATTACGCGTGACCGATGGAAGCTATGCTCTGTCTCTCATTGACTGCTTGGCGGTGATGCCAAAACACCAGTGATCTCAGCTCTGATTCTAGTCCAGGCTTACCGATACAGGATTAACCATGGTTCGCTTTTGTGTGTGGCCTGGTGCAGATTGTCCTACACACATCTGTTCATCCATCTTCCTAGCCGTTGATCTGGTGACCTGTCATGGTCACGCTCGCAGACTTGGTCTTCGGCCATCGATGTGTGTGGCACAACTGAGGCGATAGACTGGAAAGGCTGGATTCTTCGCTGTTTCCTCTAGATTTGATTGGGTGCGATCGGAGCTGTTCAGTCAAAGTAACAAAAGCCCTTATCAGCTCTTGCTTTATTTGGCCCGATTTGGCCCCTGTTTAGGCACGCGACACATTCCATCACAGTAGATCATTATTCTCTGAATTCCGTCCCTTATGGTGGCACGGCATGCGTGAACGTTTGGGACGCAATGTTTGTGTCAGCGCTGCGATTGACACACACTGGTTTTTTTCTGTGGGGGAGTCGGTGTGTAAATACTGGTGGTGGCAAAGGAGTGGCTGGAGTGAAGTCATTGTAGCACCTTCCCCCTGAACGATTTTACTGTCCTTTTTTTGTTGGGTGGTAGATTCAAGCTTAGTCACACCTTTGACCAATCCCCGTAAGTTCCACTGTTCATTCAGAACTCGGGTTTACCGAAAGATACAGTTTTTGATGCCAGAATCAGTTTCAAACCTGCGTTCACAGTATGTGGTGTAAACTCTTTATATTAATGTGACTGAGAGAGCATACGAATGCTAGAGTTATGGGTTACTGGCATGATAACAGCAGACTCATTTGGAGAAAAGGTGCTTTAGTACAGGCATGGTGACTTTGTGCTGTTTCTATGATGTCAGAGTGGGGAGCGATTGTGCGTTATGGCCAGACAACATTTTGTTGTTTTCAGCAGTTCTTTAGAATACTGGGGGCTTATTGTGACTTTAATCCCAGGGAAAGCAGGTGAAGAAGTGACATAAATGAAAGCAGGGCTTCATTACATTGTAGACAAGATGCAAGGCACAAGGAGAGCAGTAAAATGTGGTCTAGTTCCATCCAGAGTTAATAGCTCAGATGGGTGATCAGTTAAAACGATGCTTTGAGCTGCTGTCATCTGTCTTGAAGTGACCATTAAAATGAATAATGAGGACAAAGTCCGAAAGGAAATAACTTCAGGTCTGCCAAGGGGGCTGGGATTTATGACCCAGTCGGGCAGGTGGGGGCAGATGAATTTCCCAACAATCTAGTTCATGTTGCCTTCTTGTGGTATAACTCCTGAGCACTTTCTAAATGCTAAGAGGCACTGGCCTTAGATCAGCCTGAGTTACACGAGTGTCCCCATCGCATGGACCGCAGGCATGTGCACGGATAAAGCTGTTCCAGTAAGTGGGGCTCGCACCTGCGCATCCTGGAGAGTCAGGGCTGATGGAGAGGTTCCTAACTGACATGGCTGCTTTCTTGGGTCTTGAGTTTCCCCCGCTCTTATATGTACACTGGCGAAACCAAGTGCGTTCCCAGTTCCTCTTTGGTAGTTTTTGATATTCATATAGGGAAGTTCTCTAGGTTAGTTCAGGGAGGTGCTAACACTCTGCTGGATTGGATCAGGCTGGATGATGCAATTTTGGGCAGAACGGTGCACAGAGACGAATAACACAGCAGTGAGGCGAAGGAAGTGGAGCTTTGTTTGGGAAAGGGACGGAGACCGGTTTAACTGGAGTAGGGGTGAATGCAAAAGATGGCTGTTGAGGCACTGATACGGGGAAACACATCAAATCAAAAATCAAATGAGTGGCGTTTGGGGGGGAAACCCCAAAGGTGCACTGGGTTAGGCCTCAGGTTTGGGGGTGCTTAAAGGGTACAGGAATAACGAAAGCTCAGTGTTCTCTAAGCCGGTGTTTCTCAAACCAGTTCTCGTGACCCCCCCCCCCACCAGCTGTCAACATTTTGCTC
>JAODLD010000101.1:8457050-8470488 GCA_026781065.1 Mormyrops boulengeri
CCCCCCCCCCCCCCCCCCCCCCCCCCCCCCCCCCCCCCCCCCCCCCCCCCCCCCCCCCCCCCCCCCCCCCCGGGCGCTGCAGACGAGTCCGAATGTCACCTGACGGTGTCGTTTCTTCCCAAAAAGACCATCTCGGCTTATGACGTGTGTGGAATCCTGCTGGGTACCTCCACCCTGCTGGTGTGGGTGGGAGTCATCCGCTACCTCAGCTTCTTCCAGAAATATAACGTGAGTAACATACACAGACATCCATCTGAAACACCTTTACATCTCTGCTGCCCACAGTTTGAACCGGAAGAGCAATCCTTCCTAAAATATCCCGCGTATTCCTCTCCAGATCCTGATCGTGACGCTGCGCGCTGCCTTCCCCAATGTCATCCGCTTCTGCTGCTGTGTGGCTGTCATCTACCTGGGTTACTGTTTCTGTGGCTGGATCGTCCTGGGGCCCTACCACGTCAAGGTAGGAGAGCCCCCAGCAGGCCTACAGGATACACTGCACCCGACACTGGGACACAACAGAGGCTCTACACTTTTTAGCAGGGATCTCACACTCAACTCAGTGGGCTAGTCTCTAGGAAGTTTACAACTCAGTTGGGCCATAGTTTTTTTTGTAGCTGAAACAAAAATAAAATACGTATAATCCCCTAAACCTCTGGCGATGGTAAATTTTTTGAGTTTAGTGCTGCTAATTAGTGGAATAATGTTACACTGGGGCAGCAGGGTGGTGCAGTGGTTGGCACTCTTGCCTCACAGCAAGAAGGTCCTGGGTTTGGTCCTGGTCCTTTCTGTGTGGAGTTCGCACGCTCTCCCTGTGTTCACGTGGGTTTTTGCCAGGGGCTCCAGTTTCCTCCCATGGTCCAAGAGCATGCAGGTTAGGTGGATTGGTGAGTCTAAATTGGCCCTGTGTTTGGGTGTGTGCACCCTGCGGTGTGTTGGCGACTGCCCGGGGTTGGTTCCCACCTGTGCCCGTTGTTCCCGGGATAGGCTCCGGTACCCCCCCACGACCCCAGTTGGGATTCAGCGGTTTCAGAAGATGGATGGATGGATGGATGTTATACTGTTAAATTATTTGTGGGTCAGTCAGCAGGCAGGAAACAATAATGACTCAAAAACATGTTGAAAGCTGGAACTGTGAGACTCCTGCTATCAATCCATGAGTAATGCTGCGTTCCATTTACCTCGGTCGTCGGAACTGGGAATGTCGTCACATACGAGTTCACAGTGTTCTAGTACACAAAGTCGAAAACCCATTTAGCAGAACCAGGGAGCAGGATTTCTTGCTTACCTAGATAACTTGTTGGATTTAAGGTACCCCAGTTTAAATGGCCTTTATCTTCGTTCTTTACAATTAAGCCCAGACTACCTTAAATCCGATAAGCTGTCTGCTTAAGCAAGAAATCCTGCTTAATGAAACCGGCCCTAGTCCTATCCCAGATGATTGTTAGCTATTGTTAGCAATATCAGTGGATAACGACATGTTACTCAGTACTTTGCGTAGCAACAAGTCCACAGATAGCGGTTAGACAGTACTGCGTGTACAATCGATTTAATGAGCCACAAATAAGATGTAAGTGCTAATAAACTGTATAAAACTACAGCTTTAACTTCTGTGATGAAGGGCGCAGCCATCTAGGATTCTGAGCTCAGGGTTGTGTCAATTCCTTTGAGTTCACGAGTCAGAATTCTGACTTCAGGGGGCGTTCCAGTTGAAATTTCCGACTAGGAATTCGGAATTTACCAGTTATGAGTTCAAATGGATCGCAGCGTTAGTTCTCTGGGAAGTTTGCTCAAAACAACCTGAAAGAACAGAGGCCAGTCAATCAACTTCTCAGTGCACCAGTTAACATTTCAGTAACCAACTTTAGTGGCTGCAGTGATGTCTGGTGAGTGAAGGATGATGGGGCCTCCACCTGGAACTAATGTCCATCCTCTCCACAGTTCCGCTCGCTCTCCATGGTTTCCGAGTGCCTGTTCTCGCTGATCAATGGCGACGACATGTTCGTGACCTTCGCTGAGATGCAGGAGAGCAGCACGCTGGTCTGGGTCTTCAGCCAAGTCTACCTCTACACCTTCATCTCCCTCTTCATCTACATGGTGCTGTCGCTCTTCATCGCGCTCATCACCGGGGCCTACGAAACCATTAAGGTACGGCACCGGGAGTAGACTGAAAGGAGAGTGATGAGAGTCAAGAACCAAGAGTGGAACCATGAAGGCAAAACGCTGTTGTGCTAAAGCCTTCGTTTGGGACGCATGAGGTCTTTGAAGGCACAGCACTTCAGAAGCTCATTTAAGTCTCTAAATAATGTCATGTTTTGAATATAGTCACGCATGATGCAATAAATGGCACTGAGGTTAAATTGTAATCCAGCAAATTCTGGTTCAACTCCCAGGTCATGGTTTCCTTTGAGTAATCTTGAAATGAAACTCTAGGGTGCTTGGTTAGAAAATGTCACCCGAGCAACTAGATATAAACAAGCTGTGAACCTGATCCAATTACTGCTCAATTATTGTAATATTCAGGTTGTCGTCAACTCACTACTGTGATCGGTTCTGATTGACCGGTCAGCAGTCGATTTGGTAGCAAGTCGGCCCTTTATTTTATATGCTAAAATGTTCACATGTATAGTGTACTGTATAATTATATCATCTTTAAGTCATACTGTTTGGTGTTTGTCACCAGACTGATATTGCAGTATTCAGATAAACTCTTATTAAAGCGTCTTCTGTCATAATGATTCAGATAGATAATTAAGGTGGGAGGAATGGAGAGACCATCAATTTATTTTTTCTCTTCACAGCAACAAACCCAGGAGCCAATACACATCACAGACCTGCATGCCTTCATAGCGGAGTGTACAGACACTCCCACTTCTGGAAAGTTCCGTGGCCTTGACACCTCCCCCTGCTCATTCTTCTGTTGCTGTGACAGGTGCGAGAAAGATTTGTTTGGTGAGGGCTGCTGGTTTGTGCTTCTTGAATGGTCCAAGTATGGCTGCTTCTTGATGTTATCACCACTCTCTCGCCTTGTCGCTATTAATAATTGCACTGTGCTTTCTAGAACCACAACTTATGAAGACGTCCTGTTGGTGAACTAACCCCCTCTTCTGGCAGCACTGGGGTATCACATCCTGATTTTCATCGGCCGCCTAGCCGGAAGACAAGAGCAGTGGGTTTACTTATACATGCCGGTTTGGTTTACCTGCCACCTTAGAAGCAACTGGTCAATGAGATGTGAGCAGTGATTGAGCTGAATGTCACAGAACCACCGTATTGTCGTTCATTACTCCTTCAGTCCTTCCCAGCTACATAAAGAAGCTTCCAACTGGCATTTTACAAAACACAACGGTATAAATTTCAAAGCTGCAATAGCACATTTGATACAAATGAATAATTCATTAGTATGGTAACAGTTGCGCACAGTAGAATTATTATTCAATTTTTGATAAGTATTATGACAGGTAGACATACACTGTGTCGGACTGAATCCTAAGCTGTCGCTGAATGTAAGTTGTACATTTACAGTAGTGTATATGTCCCTCCAACACACCGACCAATTAGTGCTGGAACTGCCAAGACTGTCGTAGATTTCTGAAAAATGTTCCTTCCTATTCTTATCCAATCATTTTGTTTTTAAATGCGTTAACGATGGCTTGCTGAGAGTCAGCGGAGCGGGAGAGCGTAATGCGTGTCTTCTGCTGTAGAGATCGGACATCTCGGCGCTGTTCCCCCCCACCGTGTTGCACCAGATGTCCTTGTTTGCAGCTGGTTGTAGTTAAATGGGGGAGAAGGAGGATCTCTTGCTGCCTCTTACTGAGCAAAAAAAAGAAAATGCACAAGCACAGTCCATGCGTCTGCCCCCTGTGGCTTGTTATGGGATTATGATATTTATATTCTTTTTATATATTTTTTTGCAAGCTTCTGCAAGGCAGTCTGTGGGTTCTTAGGAGGGTAAGTTCCAGTGGGGGTTAGGGTGTGTCAGTCGCTAACAGGCATGTCTGTGACGCACGAAACAGCAATCCTCCATCTTTCTCCCCAAATGCAGTATTTAATGGGCCAAGTTAATTCACCTGACCTCAATGTTTAAATGCGCAGGGGACATTTAGAGTAAACAAGAATGCCTTGTTTTTCAGTCTAATTCTCTCTAAATATGAGTTGAGGGGCAGAAGTTGGTTGCAGTAAATGAATTTGAAGAAGGACGATTAGTTTCTTAAACATGACACGGCACAGAGGAGGAAGATTTGCTGAAGTTTAAATCTGTGATTCCTGTGTTTTCTTGCAGTTCTTTTAAATTTTAGCTTTTTATGTATATGCGCGGTGATCAAATCAAATGTTTTAAAGTGTCTTATTTATTGTTTTTTTTTAATTATATTTTGAAACAAACGCACAAAACCAGAAGGGCATCCGCCCTGCGTATTAACGCACGGGGGCGCCCTGTTCTGCGTACTGAAAACCCTGTATTATTTGCATGCTCCAGCCCACACTGGTCGGTAATTCAAGTGCAATACCCTCCAAGCTCAACAGAGGGCGCCAGTGCAGATGCTGGTGCAGCTCGGCCAGTCCTGTCATACGCTGTCGGGTACAGTTGTGTGGAACCGTTTCTTTTCCTTTCCTGGATAACTGGAACTAACCAGGGTAACGTGAATTTTAATTGTAATATATGTATATATAAATGAGTGCAAAGCGTGGTAAAGGAAAAGGATGATTTACCTCAGTTGTACGTGTGAATCATTTTTATATGTACAGAGAGTGCTGACCACTGAGGATTCCGGGACCAGGGTGGGGCGGGTGGATTCCTGTTCAGCCTCCTTTTATTAAGCTGACAGTCCAATTAAAACGATGGCAAACCTCTCCCACGTCTGTGTTTCGTGTTTGTGTGGGACATGGTGGGTGGCTTGTTTTTGGGCATCTGGCTGGAGCCTTGCGGTTCATGTGGAAGCTTGGCGTTCTGGACATTTTAGGGGATTTGCTGTAACTAAGGATTCATCGCTTCAAACTGGCTCTCTCGGCACTGAGGTCGAATTAAAACGCCGCGAAAGCCACATCCAAAATGTCCCCCGAGAAAGCGTAAAGAGATTTTAATCACGGGGATCGATAAAGTATCTATTATTGTTGTTATCTATGTTATTCAAGAAAGTTTACTTGATTTTCAGACTTCCTTGTTTATGGTGTTTACAGGTGGTGTATCTTTATACCTGTTTTATTCTACATCAGTCACTGCACTATTATGAAGTTTCGCTTTAGATGCCCAACTGCATTTCGCCGTCTGAGTGCTTGTTTGCGTAATAACAAAGTTGACTCCAATCTAACCTAACATGTAATCATATATGAAATTCGCCAACCATGAGTTGCAATTACATTCAGTGACCAGCAGATGGAGTAAAAAAAAAAATCTTGAGCGTTTGCTCATTTGCAGTTTTCATTAATGTGTCAGATGGAAAACTGGGGGAATGAGCAGCAATTTATTTATGGCAGGTTTGAAAAGAGTATGATTTAAAAAAAAAAAAAAAAATCATTATAAGGTAACGTTTTAATTCAAAAGGCAGCTGAAGTAGTGTGTATAGGCCGATTGTTCCAGACAAAAGACGGTTGATCTCAACTACAAATAAAAGAGAAAGCAAAATAAAACAGCCCATGAAAATACCATAACAAGCATGTCAGTGGGAGGCTAAATGTCATGCAGACTAGCATTGGAACACCGGGACAAAGTGGTGGAAGAAATATTGATCGACAGTAATTAACTTTAGTGTGACTTGTTTGAGTCAGATTTGACAGGAACGCTGTGCGGAGTGCTCCTATCCGCCGCCAGTAATATGATTATGCATAATTTACAGGAAGGAGCCAGAGGCAAAGGCAATCAAATGAGCCCAGCACCTACCCTGACCGGGCTGATCATACTCAGGTTTCAGAACAAAGGCGTCCCTGACAAAGCGGACGGCCCTGCTATGGGTTTCGGAGCAGCCTGCACACACCATGAGATAAAAATATCAGCTCATAACATGTGGGTCAGTGTCTACCTTGGTGCACACTGGGCACAAAGTGCAAGATCATTTCATGATTGCACTATAAAGCGTGTGAGACAAGGAAATGCTTTCGGGGAGCATAACTGCAGTGTACAACTCATAAAATACCAACAGGTAAAGGTGGAGCATCTTGTCCCTCCTGTCTGTTAACTTTCCTTTTTTTAATGATGTGGGGCTGTGGTTTGTTTTCATTGGGTTAAGTGATAACCCTTGGCTTCCTATGCTCAAACCAGATTAATAATAAAAAAATATAACAACAAAGAAAAAATAAATGACTGAGAGCTGGCCAATCCCTTCCTGTCTCTGCTGGCACAACATTTGTCAGTAAAATTTCCTCTGATTGTTGCCACGCAAAATTATCATGTTGATGCCAGAACCTGCTGCCACAATGTCACAAACAGCCTGTCGTGTAGTGTTCTCCTTTGTCCGCTGATTTTTTTTATAAGAGATTAAGATAGGCTCTATACAGACCATCTTGAATGCCTTTCCGCAGGAGCGGGAACAGTCTTTCGTTACTCAACCCTGGCAGCTGTTTGATAGGTGAATTCAGATCATATGCCAGTAACAGCATACCTAATGCAACCAATTAGAGCAGGAAAAAAATATTAGTGTCCCATGTGACCCTCAGCATTGCTCCCTTTAGAATTACCCTACTGATTTAATTGTCACCCCCCTTTGTTTTGCTGAAACAATCCAGCAGAACCCCAGGACACCGTCTGGAAGTCCTGCCTGCACCCCTATGACACATTCAGGTCATGGAGCACCACGTACCCAAATCACCAGACTTTATACATCTGCTGGAAAAGGGCTGCTGGTTTAAGGAAGTTCTCCTGAGGTGAAGGTTGCTGTTTCGGCAATCTAGATGACCCAGGTTAGACCTGGACAGAAGAGGACAAAACTGGGAGGAGGGAGGAGGGGGGGGGGACTGGAAATACTGTATCAAGCACTTCCAGTACAAGACAAAGACGATCCCATAATCTTAGAAATGCCATGCCAGACCCCTGCTTTGCAATAGATTGTGCCGCTGGTGAAGGAGGTCATTGTGTTGCTGGTTAATCATTGTGGGTCCGAAGATAATTTACAAATCAGTGTGCAGTACTGAAACACTGCTGTAAAATACAGTTGCAGATAAGCCATGGATAATGTACAGTGTTTGGCCCAGACTGCAAACCTGGATAAGGAATCAGTACAACTGACTATCAACTGACAATCTGATATTGTCAAAATGTAAATGGGAATGAGGGACAATGCAATCCATGGAGGGAGACACCACGTGGGGACATGATTCTAAGTAATATTCCTAAAAATGGGAGATGATCTCTCTGAATAGAAATGATAATTTCGCCAGCACACTAAGAATGAGGCCACGTGAATCTGCTGCCGCCCCAATCTTACCCTTATGTCCCCCCAGCCTTACATTCGCACGCGCAGAACAACGCGCTGATGTGGGTTTATTGCGAATCTATTCAGCTTTTCTGTAATCGAGTCATAGGGCTCTTTGTCTACTACCCGAACCTGTCTACTCCATCTTTTCATGAACAGCATGGGACAGTGAGAAAGGAAAAAAAAAAACGAAAAACTGAATAATCGTGATCATTAACTGTAAAGTGAAAGAAAATATATGTCCCCCAAAACATAATATCCTATTTTAATCGTTTAATTGTTAATAAATAGCATGCAAGCAATAAAAACATATATTAACTCTACATTGATTTTCACGCCTTCCGGACTCTTTCGCGGAGTAGTATCACCTTAATGCATAGCCTGCCCACTGAAACCATTCATTAGCTGAAGATTGTGGTTTAGTCTACTACCGGGAGACATGGGAGCGCTTTTAATATGCTTCGGTCGGGTGGTAGGACGTAAGTTTCGGGAGAGGAAGGGTGGTGGCGTGAGTGAAAGGCAGAGGCGGGGTAGCTCGGACAATTACATCACCCTCTTTTAAATAAATCTCGGCCCTCGCTGCGATTGGTGGACGAATGAAGAAATTGGAAGTTTTTTTTTCTGTCTTTCTGTTCTTTCGATTCGATCCCCGCGCAGCGCCGCACGTCCCTGGGTGCGTCTCTCGCCGAAATAAGCAGAGTGTCTGGATGAAAGGGCGCAGATCGGCGGTGCGTCGGCTGCTTGAGTACCACTGCGGCGCTTTGACGCCAGAACCGGCCCGGGAGACTCGCTTCTTGGCAGCTTTACATTAAAATAGGGGGGAAAAGGGGGAGATCCATTTCGTCCTTTATTGGTTTTTTTTTTATTTACGGCATCATCCTTCGCAAGGGAAAGAAAGCGGCTCCATCCGAGCTTCATTGTAACAGAAGCCAAGAGCTCGTCGGTGCACTGACGGTAAGGCGATTTTGTGTGAATGCAATCCTGTATGCTATCCACTTAACATTTAGCCGAAATGATTAGATCCTCTTGCTTATTTGAGTAGCATGAGTGTTAAGTTGTTATCCAGGCAACCAGCTACAGGTCAGTATTTGATTGCGGGTAGCGCTCAGTCAGTATTGCAACGTGGCTGATGCATGCAGTCCACTTTGTCCTTCTGGATAAAGGAGCCGCGGCTTTCATGCGTATCGGATAAAAACTGCTCTGTAATGCCGCTTCATCCCTACAGCGCTCCGTAGCGTTTTTCTCCAGGTACCAAACGACGTAATGCGAGAAGTCTACACTGGGAAATAAGGTTTAGGTTTATGCTGAGCGATTGCATGTGTGCACTGTTCCTCCCATATCGCTGTAATTACTGAAAGTCCTGCGTGAATCACCGGCCAAGTATAGAGGATTTCTTATGATTTCGGGGGAGCCGGATAACTGGGCGGTGGCTTCGTGCTGTCCGAGGACACAGCGTTTGAAAATGCCTTTACTTGCTCGAAAGCTTTAGCGATACCTGGCCAGCATCAATGGAGCTTAAATAACGTGTTGCTTTCCTTTGCACGGCTGCTTTTGATTTTCACTACTCTCGTGTGTTTTATCACGACTGCGAATCCCATTGTTCCCCGGGAAGGCCATTGGCTATAGCGGACTCCATTCCCGGTTGGCTAGATGCATAATTTACTCGCCACAATTGTGCATTAAACCTCATATAAAAATAATATCATGACTCGGATGTTTCAATCCACTTTTTGTTTTTTTTACCAATACATTCGCAGCGATACTTATTCATTTTTTTTTTTGCCAAACCCTTAAAGCTGTATATAGTTATGCGTGTTTTCAAGTGTAATATCGAGCCGGTTATTAAACTGTCCGTGGGAATAGACATTGAGTGACTTATCGCCTCATATTGTATGGCATGAAAGCGTGTCATGGCTTTCTGTGGAATATTTGGGGATTGATTGCATTGTACTATATATCTAGTTACCACAGTTCGGATGCCTAATGTTTATATTGGCGGGGGGTGGAGTAGCAATTAAGTCCTTGATGTATGTAAAACCAATCGAGACTCCGTAAATCCATCGCAGTCATTTTCGTCCTGCCCTTAGAATGAATGCGGTTTGGCTTATTACTGGACGACTGTTATTACTGGAATGGCCGGTTTTCACGATGCAGCCGTTAATACCTGTGAGCTTTCCGGGGCAGGTGGAGTTAAGCAGCCCCGGGAGAGACATCTGCGAGCGAGAGGATCTTGCACCCTCATGTCGCCAGATCGATAGATTACGATATGTCGTGCCCGGCAATCGACACATCTGTTTACATTCTTGCACGGAGGCATAATGTTATACACAAACGGTAGTCTGTGCCTTTTCATGCGCGGAGATCCAAAGCGCGTCTGGGCGGCGTGGATGCGGGTGCGGCCGCTGGAAGCTGCTCTCGTCCGCCTATGGTGCCTGGTGTGGCGGCGTCATGCCGCTGAGATGCACTTTACAGTCTGGGCAGTGTGTGCCTCCGGCATTTTAAATCCCTAAGTCATCTTGTGAATCCCTTAGAAGGGAGACTGTGACTGTTTCCGCACTTTGACTTCATGTCTTCAGACAAGTCCCCATTGGGCACCATGGTCTGATTTATTTTGCAGGGCTGGGAGTCACAGTCTCAGTGCTGGAGGTTCTGAAGTCACTTATTTCGGTGGTGGCTGCTGTTAGACTGGTCCCGATCTTCATCTACGTGTTGTTGCTGCCTTCTTAGGGGGGCAGTGGCTGCTCCCTCTTCACCCAATAAAGACTGGAACTGCTTGGGATTTTCTCCCCGCTCTCCGCAGCTGGCCCTGTTCGCAGAGGCCGCTGTAGGTGCGGTGACCTCATCTTGCCTCTGTCGGCTGGCGCGCGGTTCTCGGTGTTGCCGTAACTACTGTGCTCCTCCGCCTGGGTTAATGGTGCGTGCGGGATGATGTCAGTTGGTACTGTTAGCTGCGGGCAGTGTTGTCATACCTGCGTCACCTTATTAGGAACCATGGGTGGACATTTTTGCATTTCTGTGTGGACTGTTACCTAGAGGTTTTCCGAATCTATTGTTACTTGACTATCAGACAGCACAAACATGCACTATAGCCGGGGTCTCTAACTCCGGTCCTGGAGAGCTACTATCCAGTAGCTTTTCTATTCTACCTGGCTTCTTGTGAGCTGCACCTGTTCCTGGTATTCACCTGAGAAGTGGTGTCTTGTCTGCTTTCTGATCTCCTATAATTTTGTTCATGTACGTACACTGTATATGCACACCCCTCTTAATTAGGGGAATTAGCTAATTAAACCACACCCATTTCTGAGACGGGTGTATAGACGGTAGTCATGCAGTCTTCTGCAACAAACGTTTGCATCAGAATGCGTTGGTGACGTTCCGAGCGGCACCATCTTTCCCACAAGTCAGTTGTGCCATGTTTCTGCCTTGCTATAGCTGTCCTGGTGAACTGCATGTGACGTGATTGTGAGGATCAGAATATCTGGGAGCAGGTTCGGTAGTGAATTGGTCGGCCACACAAGCCCGCAGAAAGGGACCTGATAACCCAACATCAATACCCAACCTGAAGGGCAGCAGGTGCCGTCAGCAATGTTCTAACTAATGAGTAGCCTTTCTAGATGAGTATAGGATGTTATAGCAGCAATTGGCCAACCAACCTAACATCCTTGGCTGTAGAATGAGATGCTGGCCCTCATAGTTTTGGTCATAGTGCAGATTCCATCTTAACAATGTGTTCAAGGAAGGAGTTCTGGGCCTGATTAGTCTCTATCTGAGCTTTTCTGCCTGACCTGTTGGCTCAGTACCCAGGAAATTGATCTGCTTTGGGGGAAGTCACTGTTCCTATTGATTTTTCTCTGTGGGCCTGTTTAATGTAAGAGCTGGGTGTGTGTTGGCTCCCAGATGATTTCAGCTGTCTCCTTCCACACCCAGTATGGTGTCACTGGCCCATCTCGCCTTGGAATTTCTATATCCCAGCTGATAACTCTTCAAATAACTGGTTGAACCTGTACCGCCCCAAAGCTTTGCCTAATTGACGCCTCTTTCTGGTGCCACCAGAGGCTCCTGGAATTTTGTGCCTGTCAGTTGTTTGTGTGTGTGTATGTGTGTGTACCCTTTGTTTTCATTTCCAACAGTTGATCACGTCATGTGGCTGATACAGTATCAGCTGCTGAATCTCTTTAGTGTCCCCAGGACACAAATTAGCTGGAAAGACTTCTGTTTACTGAAGAAGTGCCAGGGTGTGGCCACAGGCTCTGTTAGCTCCGTTGGGATTGTCTGGTGCCACCCTGTAATGCGTAACGTTGAGGTTAGATTGCTTTGACCTTTTGGATGAAGATTGACAGCTAATCTAGGAAACTCAATGTACTAGTATAGTACCAGAATTGAGGTTTGCAGACCAGCTGTTTGCAGGAAAAGGCCGTCAAGGTGCTGGAGAGCCCTGTCAGTAGTAACACTTAGAGATGTCATCAGTATTGAAGTTGACTTGTGATGGGGTCTCTTGTCTACCTAGCTGTCTGCTAGAATTAACCTCCTTTTTCTTCTCCTGCTCTAAAAGCAAGTTTTGTTCTCGTCTAGAAGACACCACAGGAAAACATCCATTGTGAAGCTGATTAGATTTTTGATGATTACAGGCCTAAATAGGGTACCTCTGCTGAGTGTGACCGACGAGAGCATCCTTTTTGCGACCATATACTGTGTCCCATGCAGGAGTCAACGGTCATTTGCTTGATGGGGGGTTACTGCACCATGGCTTAGCTTTGTGAATTTCTCACAGGCATAATTTTTGTAGTTATAAAATAATGTTGGGTCGTACGGGAGCCGCCATCCTTTAGGATTGGTTAAGCGGTAATATTCATGAATTTCCGCGCGTTTGAGTTTTCTGAGGTCCCTGCTTGTTGGGCGTCAGCGGCTGTGAGAGAATGTCGACCTTTTCACCCTGTCCCTCCTCCGCTGTGTCCCGAGAGGAATCCGGTAGAGCAGACTGGCTCCGCATGCCGCTGTTTTTGTTATTTGTGCCGGGATGGGTGGTTTCCTGCGTCGAGTGGAGGGTGTTGAGGCGAGATCGCGATCTTAATGGCACCACTGGGGTGGAGCCTTCCAGCTTTCAGTGAGATGCCAGCAGTTTCCTGCCTCTGCTTTTCTGCCGCAGGGTGCTGCGATTTGTCGTCGTGAAGATCCTCCTGCAGTTGTGTCCCAGGTGAGACTGGACCAAAGTGTCCTCATAGGTTCAGGGTAAAGGAAAGACGGTGGAAGGCGGTGGTAACCAAGGGATGTAGCAGCTACTCTGAGCTATTTTGTGCATAAAGTAGATTGTCCTTGGCGCAATTCCCTGTGGGGTTTTTCTATTGGCACAACATCACTGGAAGATCGAGAATCTCTGTGACTGAACTTGGTCCATTGAGAGTCTCAAATTATGCTGAGATGATTATGTGTCTGTCCTGCAACTGAAAGCCTGGATAAGGCTTCAGTGAAAACTAGATTAGATAAGACCTTTGGGGGGGGGGGGGATACTGATTTAATGCCACAGAGCCACGTGTTCTGCTAGAAAGCCACCGGTGAACCATGAGGTTGTTCTGTCCAAAATGTTCAGTGGCTTTACCTATGAGGTTTAAGGGGTTTGAGGACCTCTGCAGTGACTTAAGGCATTGGGTGAAGAGATGTTGATGCGAAGCAGAGAACAGTAGTTATGCACAAGGTTACCATGGAAACGATGGTAGACATCAGCCAGGCCCTTGGAGTCCTACAGTGCTGTTTGTCTGGCGTCCCCATGCCGTTTAGCCAATGGCTGGTTTCGGCCCATGGTTCTGGCCGGGGCTTCGCTCCAGCTGTCCATACTGCTGACTGGATGTGACCCTTTCCATGTTGTCTGTAGTCTGAGGAGAGCTCCCCCCCCACCCCCCCCGTGTTTACAGCCTAGTCTGGGGGTGATGCAGCATGAAGCAGCAGTACTGCCTTGTATGGTCACATCTCCTCTCTTCGCCCGCAACCCATCCTCTCCACCCCCCTGAGCAGTTCATTCACCCCCTCCTCTCCCTTCT
>JAODLD010000101.1:8489468-8501629 GCA_026781065.1 Mormyrops boulengeri
CCCCCCCAAAAAAAAAGAAAAGAAAAAAAAACAATCAGATTTGAAGTCAATAATTCACACAATGCAGGTAATTTCTCAGGTGTTAGCTGCCTGGTCTGTCCAACACTGTGACCTACTAGAAGTAATTTTTTTCCCATGAATCTCAGTCTCAATTACTCATTTATGACAAAAGCAAAATCAGGTACGTTTTAGAAGCATAGTCTAGTTTTGTTAGACATGCTGATGCAGTGTGTTGCCTCAGGACAATGCCACTATCCCTGACTGGCCTGCAAAACCTGGCTCAAAAACATGCCCTGTTTGCCTGTATGTACAGAACGACGTAGCAGGGCAAGGCGTGGAACAGGTTTATGGCCTGATGCAGGAAATCACAAAGTATACGAAGGCATTCTGCAAATGTAGCAGTACTTAGCAAGTTAGTACTAGTGAAACTGATGGGGTAGATAAGGGGCGTATAGGAAATTGACTTTCTGTTATGACTGTAACATGGTTGGGTGGGTGGGTTGTCTGCCCCTGCATTCTAAAGCCATGACCTAATTTTTCGGCCTCTCTGTCTTTGTTTTGGGTTTCTGTGGTAACTCGTGATGTTATGACAAAAGAATGAGATGCTGAATGGGAGAGATAGGACTGCACTGTGGGGACATTCTGAATTGGACAAAATGCACTGAAATCACTGACGCCACTGGCGTCTCCGTAGCGTAATAAAGGAAGGCAGACAGACTGTTTACATAACTACTGAAAGTCATGAGCACTGGAGTTCTGTTCTTTGCCTAGCATTACAGTCTCCTTCAATATCTCTACTGACAAGCAATTTTGCGACCAAATTTCCTCCAATCTGTCCTGTTTTTTTTTTTTGTTTTTTTTTTTTTTTGACAGGGCTGCCAAACAGTGCTGTGGTGCCACTGACCTCCCACAGAGACGCTGTTTATTCACTGCCAGTCGTTTTGAGACTGTCAGGCTCAAAGCTTTAATAAACACAGCCAACTGCCATAGGTTACAGAATTACGCATTAGGCAGCTTTGAGTCTCCTGACCAGAGATCAATTTTTCCTTTCCTGGATTGTGCCCCTAGATTATCTTCTGATCTCGTGATTGAAACTCGACTGCACATCATTTTCTGTACAATTATAGCTCTAGAGCAGTGTTTCCCAACCCAGTCCTCAGGGAAACACTGGCCAGTCCATGTTTTTTGCTTCCTCTCAGCTCCCAGCGCACCTGTTCCTGATTGGCTGGGAGCTGGGAGCGAGCAAAAAACGTGGACAGTCTGGGGTTCCCCGAGGACTGGGTTGGGAAACACTGCTCTAGAGAATAACACATATGGTACCATATCATTTAATCTTCTGGCGAGGTAAGGGAAAACTCTTCTGCACTATTTTGAATCGGGTCCATGCACGTTCTAATCGGTGGCAGGTAAAGCCCTTCCAGATTAAATCCGTGTGTTGGTAAAACCATATGTGTATCTATGCACATATTTGTATTTATGTAATGCATGTAAATGGTGAATATTCAATTCAGAGTTTATATGCGTCTCATGGCGAATCAGGTCACTGTCACTTGTCATCACAAGTTCTTTTGCTGTAATTTGCTGCGACACTGCAGTGGACTGCACGGGTCAGAGGCCATGACACTCATGCACACACTCGGCATTGCAGCACATCTGGTGGCCGCAGTCGCAGTTTTCTGAAAGACACATGTCGGAACTGGGCTGACTGCTGTTTCCCTTCTGCTGAAGCAATTTTTGGCCAGATTTCTTGACACCCGTGTTTTAGTGGTACTTTATTTTTTTTCCACCTCAGATCCAAAGTTGTTCTAATAACATGTTGGCCTATGCTGGATTTGTTTAATCAGTGCTGTAATACTAGAATTTATATTTTATACAGAGGGAATTCATAGAGCCAGTTTATTATGACATTAGTTTACACTCGATTTATTTTGAAGTATAGAAACTGTAAGAGCTGTGAAATAGATGATGCCAAGGTACTAATAAAGATATTTAATAGAGTATGAAATGCAAGGCATTAGTGTTAGAGACTTCTGAAATAGTGTTTGTGATGTCATAGTGGTAGAGTAGGTAAGTATTTTAATGTTGTCTGTGTAATTCAAAGCTCTGTGTGCACTGAAAATGAACTGTTCGCTTTCTGTACGATGGTATATACGTCACATGACGTCCCTAATGTCTACCCCTTCCATTCTCTGCTGCGTTTTATGGATTATCCTTAGAGGAATGGGTCCCCCCCTCACCCAAGTACATATCAATCTTGTGTATCACTTACAAAATGAGGTTTTAGTCAATATAATAGAGGTATTTTGTTCCCTGGATACTTTACAGGTTCAGCTTTCTCCTATTAAGTGCCCCCCAGGGATCTGTACTAACCTAAGGGCAGTAAAATCACACATCCCAATGTTTTGCGTTTTTTTTCTCCTAGAGTCTCATGCACTATAGTGGTGTGTGTTGGGTTGAAGATCCTGGCATGGAGAGGCCGATGAGTGACTGGGTAAAAGTCATACATATTACACTGAGGGCTCAGTAGGAGAAAGGCCAGGATCCCACACAGAAAGGGACTGGCGTGGATAGCTGAAGAGCTTTCCTTTTCTTTCCTGTATTTACTGCTGTATTCTGAAAGGAGAAAACCTTTAGAGATTAGATGCTTTGATACTAAGAGTTTCCCATTGGAAACTATACTAATTTCACGGCAGCTGTTCGGTGAATGGTCACCCTGACTGGGTACCTCGGATACTTTTCTTTTTTCCAGTGAAAGAAGCTTATTTTTGTGTGTATTTTTTCAAATGATCAGTTTATCCTTTTACTCAGCCTGAACGCTCATGCCATATTCTGAAGAAATAAAATGGTTTTGGAAAGTGAGTTCTGTTTTACTAACCTGCATCTCAAGTTAACTTGACACAGCACGCCCAGACGATACAACACACAACTTGTGTAACATCATGAAATTTGTCAACACTTTGATGTTTAATGAAGAACTGCGTTCCCTCATGTGGATACAAACAAGAACATTAACATAGTTTTACCCTTCTCTCAAAAACACTTAATGTTTTAATTTCTTGAAAAAAAATAGCAATGAACTACAAACAGTTTATATTTCTGCAACCTCTAAGTTACCAGCAAATTTGTACTTACACAGCTGTTGAGTAACAGGAACGAAATTGCAAATAGTGCATTTTGTAACTGAACGAGCCCTTCACAAACATTACCTGGAAAACAAGGACTGCTACCAAATGCCTCACCAATGACCAGGAATGGCAATCCTGTCCAGGTGAAACGTATCTTTGAGATGTGGCTTAGGTGCGGGCTGTGTGGCCCAAGGCTGCAGAACACTCTCCTAGACCCTCCATGGAAATTAGCACCCCCAAGAGATAGTCTGTGGCAGTGCAGGCTGAAGGCTCCTTTGTGCCCAGGTGGAGTAGCAGTTTGTATTGTCCCTGAGGTGTTGGACAGAGTAGCCTAAAAAGACATAAGTGGGGTTAATGGCCATTGTGAACACGTCCTAAATACCTCGACCACCGAGTCCTTTCTCTTGCCAGCAATCATTGCTCTGGCAAATGTCCAGAGAAAGACTGGAACCATCAGTGCCTGACACAAACCCAACTGGCTAATACTGTCAGCAGTATGTATAACTTTATTTGGTTTAGCACAACAGTCTTGGGAGTCCTGAGTGGCTCAGCCAATAACAGCGCTCGTCCTGAGTGTGGATCATGGCTAATGTTTGACCTCTGGCATTACTAACGGCAACAGGAGCACAACTTACGTGAGAAGAGTCTTGTGTCCTCTGAAAGGTAAGCGGGGGCAAACTGACCCCCCCCCCCCTCCATCAGCTGCTGGTTGCACTAGTTGCCTTATGTAGCATCACATACTGAAACTTCCATTATGCTAAATGTTTCAAGTGTGGGCTGGTATTATGAATAATCAACAGAGACAAACTAAAGGTTAAATTCAGGATTTTTTTTTTTTACTGTACATCTGCTCCTGTGCTGGTATTGTATTGTGCTTTTGGATTTGGCTGAAATACTATTTAAACACGACAACAGTAAATCCCATATCCTTTTCCATGGAATGTGGAGTGAGCTGTGTCACCAGTGTGAGTTTGCTAGAGGTATGCCCAGAGGATCTTTACCAGTCAAAAAGGTCTGCATTCACGGGATCGGGGTCCGTTTGCACCCACTGCCCAATAGACCACTTTCTGACAGAATGGCCAGTCTCTGCCGCCTCCTCTTTCCCATTCCCCCTCTTGCTGTGCATCTCAGGCTGCAGCGAAGCTACGTCCTCATAGCACAGAAAATAACTGCAGAAGAAGAAACAGTTGTACTTGTGGTTTAATAGTGAACTCAATCTTGCCCCTCTATGACCCACTCGATTTCTGCCCTGCACTTTACTCACAATTCAGTCCCCTCACTGTCTCCTTTCTCTATCCCTGTATATTCGCCACGCTGGCCCTCTGCCCCTTTAGGCCACTCTCTTGACCTCTCCACATTCCAGCGCATGCGTTTGTAGAGGTTTCCCCCCGCCCTGGGCCTAACCCGGAAAAGAGCAGGGCGGCAGTAACGGAATATGGACACTCTGACTGTGTTCAGCTGACACTGGCCGACGTAGAAATGGGATACGCTGATGGGGCAAGGGAAGCAGAAAGAATCATATCACCATTACGTCCAGAAAACTGTTGACTACTGTTACTAAGAGCAAAGTGCCGGGCACACCAACAAATGTTGACACGTTGCAAATAGACCCGTTGTGACAACACGGTATACCTGGATGGCTCAGACTCCTCCACAGACAGGAAATTCAAAGAGGCATACGTCAACACAAGCTGCTCGAGTCCACTGCACAGCTGCTGAGAGAACTGCAACAGCTGCACTAATAAAAAGGGTTCAAAAATGCAGTGCAAAACAAACAGGCAGAAAATATGAAGTGATCTCTGTTCCAAGACCCTTTCCTTTGGGTCTAATTTGTTCAGTTTATTACCAAATTCTTTGACTCTGACCTGGGTGCGAATGTAGGGCGGAAGGGGTGCACGCTGGGGAAGGCGACTGCGGGCTGCAGACTCCAGGTAGGCAAACCAGGGCTGGCATGTGCGTAAGAATATGGGAACAGCCTGGACAAGGCTCTCCTTCTGCAAATGGTCACATCTGTCCATACATGGACAAGACAGAACGGTGAAACAGAGCACTCACTGTAGAATTATTCTATGTTGTGCAATTTTGAAGCACATGCAGTGTACTACACACTACACTGACCCGTTTATCAGGTGTGCCTGTAATGTATCAGCCTTATTTAGAAGGTACTGAAGTTGCTGCTCAATCGATCGAAGCTTCTCATCCATCACTGAGCTCCCAGGGTGAACGGGGACGGAGGACTGCTCGGTTTGTTCAGTGCAGCATCGCTGTGCACCGCCAGGGGGTGCCACCGCTTTTTCAAAAGCAGCAAAGATCGTTTTTTTAAAAAGAAAAAAATACTTAAAAGAATTGCTTGTTGGAGGTATAGTATCGTCTGAGGATTAACCAATTTATCAAGCTTGCTGTTCGCCACGAAAGCAATGCTGAGGTGGACATAACAACAATAAACCATATTAAATTATATTTACAATTTGAATGAACATGTTCCCCTCTCAACTTACCGCTTATTATATCAAGAGGTGGGTGGTCCTGCTCTTCGGAAATGACTATGGATTGCTGGAACGGCAGCTTCTCTGTTATCTCATCGGCCATAGCGTCCACCCCGCTAGACTTAGTAATCGTCTGTGTAATGGGCTTTGCGTGTGTTGAGACAATCTTACAAGAGGATCCAGTCTGGTACACCTAATACTAAAAAATGAAGGTGATTCGTTGTTACTTCGTATACTCACATTACAGAAACGGCCTAACTGACCCTGCTTTACAGCGTTGACTCCAGTTTGAGATCGCCACAGCTTGTATGTTGGCGTTAACTTATTTAAAAGATGTTTTCATTTCATCTCACCTGATTCGACGTTACAGTTAGATAGCAGACGATAAAGTAATATAAAATAAATACTAACTATATACTTCAGATTATCATACTAATGTGTTCTGACAGTTCGTTTAGTCCAATATCAATAAAATTGTTCTTAATTACTTATATTAAAGATTTGATGCAGAAACCAATACTATACCAACATACGATGGATGGCTACTTACGAGGCCTCCACTAGGCCGAGCTTAATAAATACAATTCAGTTTCTCTAACGAGGGGGTTAACCGAACTAAGTAATTATTATTTGACGTGAAGGTGGTATATTTTGTCATTAATTAGTTGCTTGACGCAAAGATAATGTAAATTACTATAATTAAATGAGTTAAGCTCACTGCTCAAAGCCCTTCGCGCTCCCGCTGGTCCTGCGAAGTGCGGGTCACGTGACCCGCATGTTAAACGGGCCAGTGTCACCGGTTTGCCGCATCTTCGAAAGTCAGTTATCAACCTGGACATGCACCCGAGCATCGGATCATACACAAGCCAGCCTGCAGCATATCGAGGCCACCACACTGTCTCTGTTTTTACAGTTTTTTAAAAAGTATTACTGGATATTTTCATTGAAGCAACCCAAGTTTTGTGGAGAATTCAAGCTTGTTTGAGTATTTACAGAATGGCTTCCCCGGTATCAGTGGCGAATCTATGGGGGGAGCAGTAGAAAATACGTAGGTAACCCTGCTGCCACCCCACATCAAAGTAATAAAAGCAGAATATGGCTTTTTTTAAGCTGTACTATACAATGTTTGAAATGACTATTGTAAAATATAGAGCAGACATGCACCCGTAGTCATATCATTGTACACATATGCTGCACACTTAAAGATTAGTTTGGTAAACTTTTAGCTTGTTTGCCATAATTGTACACTTCTAGACATCTCGTCAGCTTCCGAGCGAGATTTCATAAGTGACATAACATAACCTGTTACTTGAATTGTTTATGGCATGATTTTTATTGTTACGCTAATCCCTACGCTTAGGCATCTTTTCAAAACATCTTTGACAGATTTTCAGTAAAATATCCGAGTATTCTGTTTATTCATAGGGGTAACCAAACGGCTATTAGGAATTAGTCCATGCTGTCTGAGAGGTGACTTCTTGACCAGAACGCACGTTTCCTCAATTATTGGCAGCGCGATGGTGTTTCTGCCGATAGGGGGTGCTCTGTGGACACAAAGCTTATTATTTATAATTGCTGAAATAACTGTAATTATTTTAAGGACGTCGGTCACACAATTTTATGTGTGATTTTAGAAAATTACGCATTTCCAGCGCTTTGTTAAATATCCTTCTTCTTATCGTACTCTGTTGTCTGTTGAGATGATTTTAAAGAGAATCGCATAACACATCATATGAGATGCCATTTTAACCAGTTACTATTTTAAACAATAGATGGAACTTCCAACTCTTTTTACATAGAAAGATAACTAATTACAATTGATCTGCCACGTATTTATTAATTACAGTTTGCTTGTTTATAAATGATTTCGGCATATTAACTTTAAAGATGTGTAATCAAAATTCATATCACATTAAACCCATATTTATCTGATTTTATAATGACAGAAGTTCCTTAAAACACGATCGTTTACATGTCCAATAATGAATTATCAAGTGGTATCCAAATATTTGGATTTCAGTGCGTATATTAGAAGATATGTCAATAAATGATCTATTGAAGTTGAAGTCTTTGTTGGCGGATTTCCTATCAACAGTTGCGCCGGACTCAACGGAGACTCAGCGAATCCATGGATTTACCACGAGAGAGGCGCTTACACACGGTCACGTGACAGCACGGGCGCGCTCCCGGACTCTCGCTCTCCACTCCGTCGCTCGAGCATCGGTCGCGGCTTCGAGCGGGAGCCCGACCTCGCGGACAAGACGCTAGCGGCGCCGGCGGAAAGGAGTAGAGAAGCCGACGTGCGGTCTGGCCACCGAACCCAGCGATATTAAACAACGGGCGGGCTTTCCGCCCCCGAAAAACCGCCGTCTGCTCTACCGGTCCCGCTGGACAGAGCCCCCCGACCGCTACGGATAATGGCACATTGCGACTGGAAAGAGGCTTTTTGTGGCGCGTGATACATGGGAGTAGACGCGATGCGTTTATCCGGGATGCGTTACAATGAGAGGAGACGAAGGAGTTTGCCTTCTAGTGTTCTGGCTGGCTGAATTGTTCACGGGGTGGGTGTTAAACGCGCACCGCTTAATGTAGCTTTTGTGAGGGCTGCTATAAATTGGTTTTTGTTCGTAGCTTGTAAGCTAGCTGTAATATTCTACCCCTCTAGTTAGCGATAGCGGCTAGCCACGCACAGTCTCCACAGAAGGCAGCCCGGTCTCTGCCAGCTGACAGTCCAATACAAGTTTCGGCGTTTTAAAAGTCGGTTTTATTTTTCATTTTTTTAACTTGCCTTTTTAACTGGGTATTTCTGGACACCGTGAAAGGGACAGTACAACAGAACCTGACCAGCTAGCTCCCAAGCTAGCCACAGCTGTCGGGATGATGGGTCGGGGCTGACCGGCGACACGGTGCGATGCGGGCCACCTCAGCCCCACCGTTAACTCTGATAACTTCCCAAGCGGCTTGAATAAAACACATTGTTACTGGCAATCGCCGTAACCGTCGGTACCCCGGAAATTTATTCACTTTGTACAGGACGGCGTAGACCGATGCTCAACACCTAGATACTGTCACTGCAAGCATTGTCGGTGTACATTATCCCCGGAGAGCCTTGTCTACAAAACAACATATGGCCAACGACTCGATGCAAGTAAGTCCGCCAAGTTTTATTTGAATTATTATAATTCCAAGACCACGTGATTATGCCTCTGGTTACCATCCGCCTTGTAGCACGATCGAAAATGTCATCATATAAATAAAAAAGCACGCCTTTGTGATCTCTTATAAGAGGGGACCCGTGCGTTGTATTAGACGCACCCGTGACTGGAGAGCTGGCCATAAAATGTCCACCTTTATGGATGTTAAGCAGTCAGCCTTCACAAAACGGTATCCTTGCTAGACTGTTTTGCTCCTCGTATTTTTTTGAGGGGCGTTATTGTAAAGCCGGGATATACTGGTGAAGTGTTCGTCTTTGGATCAGTTGAACCCATGGATAAAGAGAAATATTTACGTTTACGTATTTTTTCTTTTGAAAATGCCCCATATGTTCCTTTTCCCTTCACAGATTTACAGTTTGTTTTTAGCTCATTGCAACGACAGTTCTGTATTTGATTATGAACAGTTTGAAGTGCTTCTACTTTCTGTTCTACAGTTCAGTTGTTGCATTGCAGCGGTAGGATAGACATAATAAACACAAAGTTATATTGCAACTAAGAATTAATTCGTAATTTTAATGAAAGGCTTATAATGACACTGACCAGATCACGTTCTGTGTTATTTTTAAAATGCAAGCTATATAACAGTGCGTATTTAATCTTTTGGCACTTGACTGTTAGATGTGTGTTGTTTCTGTTGGTCAAAGTGATGCGCGTAGCGAACCTCAGACGACTTTTTTCCTCGCTTCCAGCCAAATACGCAGGTTGTACTACTGGTACAATACTGGACATCACGTGGGCTCAGATGAGATCTGCAGGTTATCACTTTGTGTGTTCGTAACACTCTGCTGTGGAACTATATTGTAAGTGGTGAAGGCACGTAATTTGCATGTTGGGTGTTAGGATTGGGGCTTAATTAAATGGCATTAGGTTGCACCATTAGGCAGATTCACTCTAGCATCCCGGAAACTGCAATATGGGTGATGTTAAAAATTAAACATCCACCCGATAGTCGCACATCTTCTTACTTGCACTATCCGGGGTGGCAGATCTTGTTTGCTAATATTGGTAATCCTGCAAAAACAACACTGATTGAGAATTGTGAAAAGATTATGAAGAAAAGGTTTCCAAACGTGAGCTAAAGTATTTATTTAGGAGATTGTTTTTGTCTTGCCGGTCAGGTTTTGCTTGACATTACTGAAATTAATTACGCGGCTGCTTTATTCTGCAGTAAAGGAAAACAAGTGACTACTTATTTGTTTGGAAACACTTTGAATATGTTATATTTAATATATTTACTATGTTTAAAATTGAATCATCAGTCCATACATAACTCACTATGAGGGAAGGACATGTAATTGAGAGTTCGTTTATAAACTGATAATCTTGAAGAAATAGTGGGCAAAAACTGTTGTAGATGATAAAATGTTCTGGGCTTGCAACCTTAGTGTTTTTTTGTGTTAAATATCTTTCAGTAAAAGTTATTTCTTACACTTTATTGCATTAATCCATTTAATTTCTTCATCGACTAATCTGAACTGCACATCAAATTTTTGCAGTAGTGCTCCTTTGGTGACTTGTGCTTAGTTCTCATACTGTGATGTTACTTTTTAAAAAGCAATTAGGAGAAAAGGTGAAAAAGTAGAACATAAAATATTTATTTCTTGAGTGTTCGCTTCGCCTTAGTGCACATTTTGCGGGGGTAATAAGTGAATAGTTTGACACTTTCACATGCTCTGTTGAACAGGACAAAATTCACTCTCTCAGAAAAGCTTCACTAGTCACACAGCACATTGAAACATGGGAACTGATCCTAACATGTTGACATTTTAAAATGCTTCTGTGCAGCATCTGTTTGCCATTTTAAGCCCGGACAGTGTGTACAATGGCTGTGGGCGCAACAAGAAGCAGGCAGAGAGAGGCTAAGTCTCAGGGCGAGGTCACTGACAGAAAAGGGAACCCTTGTGCTGTCAGACAGGTTATGGGAACAGAGGAGGCCATTATCTCTCCGGTTGGCTCCTCCATTTTTCAGCCTTCACTAGCTGCAAGTGGCTCCAAGGGACCCCTGGGATCCTCACCACAGGCTGCCCCTGGGTTTGCCTTGGTCGGGTTCTGCCAGTGGATCACAGAGGCTTCTTCTGAGCATGTCTTTGTTCTGCTTAGAGGGGAAAAGGGGGTAAAACAGGAATCAGAACTGCTGGAGGTTATGACATGGGGGGGGTGGGGGCCTCATCATAATAGTGTCTGCACAAGGTGCACATGTGCAGTGGTGCATGGTATTATGGCATTTGGATCTTAACCCTCTTGAGTTCTGCAGAACTTCTACAACAAGTCTTGTACACACCGCTACATCATAAATACATGCAAATACAGACACAAAATTGAGGAATGTCTAGAATGGTTTATATATTCTTACATACTACCTAAAAGATTGTGGGTCCATGTTATATTATACTTAATAATATTACGTAATCTTAATTATATTATGCTTAGATTGTTCCTGGATTTTATTTTACATTTATATTCATCTATGAAATATACTTTAAAATCTAAATTTACAGTACAATGCGTAGGCTTGAGACTACATTGTGATCCCAGGAAGAACTCTGTTGCCTAGTTGAGTGAGGAGTCTAACATGAATTAGCAGTAAGTACAACATTTTGAATCAATACGGTTTAATACCGTGAAACTTTAATACTGTCACTTTGGGGGAAAAAAGTAGTGTTTGAGTATTGAGCATAAATTTTAGTTATTGTAACGAAAGGTGGCCAAATGAATATGGGGATTTGTTTCCCTTATTTTCTCACTTGTAACCATTTTTTATGAATTAGTACTGTATAAACATTTTATCAGCTTATATACTCTGTCCATATATCTCTCCCCCCCCCCCCCCCCACAGAAATTGCTACAGATTTCTGGAACCAGAGCCTATTTATAATTTCTGATAATACTCCCCCCCCATTGGAAAATCCTAGGTAAGCTCCAACGCTGGGTTTTACTGGCTTAGGTTTGCTCTGCACTTTACTGATCAAGATCAAAGAAGCATTATGCCGATGACATGGTAGGCGCATTAGCACAATGGGGTCTATTGTTTAGTCTAGTTCAGGTTGAGTTATTTCCTCCTGCAGTTGACCATACAGGACCTGTAGACAGCAATGAATTTCTGTGGCAGCAGGTGTAGTGGGTGGGAGTTACTACTCACTTTCATTTCCTTTGAGTTTTTCCTTTGGAAACGGGCTGTTGTGTTTTTGCCACAAAGCTCATTTCCTTCTCTCCTGATCTGCCCTCAGGGCTAAGTTCCATTCTTCTGTTTTTATCATCTGTTCTACTGTCCGCCCCTCGCTCCCCCGTTCCGCGGGGGGGGGGGGGGGGGGGGGGGGGGGGGGGGGGGGGGGGGG
>JAODLD010000101.1:8512489-8525046 GCA_026781065.1 Mormyrops boulengeri
GCATTTGGGGGCGGGGGACCATGGCCAGCGAGGGATCAGTGTCAGAGGGTCCGAGTGAGCGGGCCGAGGACAACAGTCACGCTGACCTAGAGGCAGTGGTAGGCCCCCAGGGGGATCGCCTGTGTCTGTCTGGCCCACAGCTCCTTCATGTGCTTACCTTCTTCATCCTGCTCTACTTCCTCTGCAGAGAGTTCTTTCAGTTTGCTTATCCTGTCACTAAAAATGTTTTTGGGTGCAGGGGGACTTGTATATATGTTTTTGTTAGTTCTCCTCCAAGATCAGGGTTTTATTTTCTTTTTTCCCTCTTGTTCCCCGTCATCTGACTGTTTCTCTCTTGCTCGCCTTGTTCTGTCTCTAGTTTTCTCATTAGTCTTTTTTGCCATTAATGGCACACCCTTGCAGCCACCCAGCTCCTTCAGTAACATGCTGATCTTGGCTGTGTGTGCACAGTGCTCATACCCATTCATTTTTAAAAGTGTTGAATTATTTTAAGTGTCATATCTTTCTCTCCCTAAAATGTTAATATGGATTTTATTTCATAAAAAATAGGTTATATGCGAAGTAAGCCCAAAAAAATCGAAATGATAGTACTAAGGAAGTCAACATTTTTTATGCTGTTACTCCTGTGTTCTGGGGTGAAACGGAAAAAAGGGCAGAAAAAAGCAGAAACTTGCTGTATTTGACACTTCCGCCTGTCTGCTACCCTTCCGTCTCTGGCTTGTTGGTATCATGTCTCCCTCTCACACAGTTTGAGCAATTTTGCCTGATTGTAGAGGAGTTGGTGCCCGATAAGCCTCATAAGTGCAACTGACTGGGTTGGAGGGGGGTGTTCATACACCCAGAGCATTTACCCGTTTTGCCTAAGGACCTTCCCGACCGTGACGTGTATCACCAGGGTGCGGCATGTCACCCTAGAGCAACTTGGGCTTTGCCTACAAATGTATCCGTAGGAAATCCCCACCTAAAATAGCATTACTAATACAGCAGGCATGTTTTGTTCATGACCTGCTATTTGTTAAGTGACACGTGAATAACCTTCCATGTGGAATACAGCAGCCATAGGCCTGCCGGGCATGACCGGCTCTCTCTATACTGATTCAGCTAGGTCTCCACTGGCTTGCTGAGGGCTGTTTTACACAGAGACTCCCTCACCTCCTGTGCCCGGCCGTTCGTGACGCTCTGTTGACACAGTCCATATAGGCCCCGCGACCACATTTCTGTTGTAGCCATGGTGACTGGCTCAGGCCGAGAGAGCACGGCGGTGCTGCAGCCCGAAGCATGGCTGTCTTCACCCGTAAATCGATCTCCATCTCACCTGAAGGTGGTGTAATGTTCCCTGATCCTCTTCCCATCAATTTTTCTAGGGCTTCGGAGATACTTTTTTTGGTAGCCTTTGATTGGATAGTTGCTGTCCATTTGTTTTGAGTTTCAAGTAACTATGGCAGGTGTGGTCGTTGCCTGGGTCACCCAGTTGACTGCGCAGTCAGTGGCTCACATGGGTGTGTGACTTATCACTCACAAACCAGTCTGCCTTGGTGTGCCATGTGCTGATTTTTTATGTGGCCAAATAGGCTGAGTCTTTGTGTTATTTTGTGCCACATAAGTAACCAGTAATGCTGACTTTTCCAGGAAGTGGATTTACAGGTAGTGTAGTAGACGTCATATCAGTTTTTCAAGGCTCGGCACCACAAATTAAAGTACAAGGAAAACTTTTTCCTGTTTTGGTTCCTTTTTTTCCTCCTGCTTTAGCCTGTGTGTATCAGATGAATTGCACAAGCAAGCAATTTGCTCTGTTCAAGTGCCTTCAGCCCCATCTCCCAGCAACCTCCTCATTCCTTATCATAAGCTGAGTCTGTTGTCCTCTTCCTGTAACGTGAGTCAACGTCTGTTCGCGCCAGTCTTTAAAAGCACGGAAAACCCCCCCACCATGGTAATCTGTGTTGTCGCTCAGCAGGGCCATAAGGAAGGTGCACTCCGCCCCCATAGTCCCACCCCCCACGAGTTGCCGCGTCATCAGAGTTACACAGGAAACAGGAAACCTCTGAGGCCCGCGCTCTGGCGGACATCCTCAAACGGCACTGCCTCTGTTCTTCTGCCTGCTGTGCGGCTCCCCTTCTGTCTCTCTGATCCCCTTCTCTTGTCATCTCCCTTGACTACGTGGACGCTGCTCTGCCATCACCGGGGTGCCATGTGCTGGCACGGGGAGGGACGGCCCTCCCTGGAAGAGGTGACCTGTCCGTAGTTCATCTCGGCAGCTTTTATTTTCTCCTTTCTTCTTTAGGTTCATATACGCCTGTTCGTGCACCTTTGTTGACGCTGCTGGCTCGGGAGTAGAGAACCTGCAGAGAGGCTGGCCTGCCTCTGTCCCTGAAACCTCAGTGGAAGCCAACTGCCTCCCTTGCTTGTTTCTGCTTGTTGATGTCATTGTCTAGGGCTGGCTTCAGGGCATCTCTCTTTTTTTGTTTTTGCTTGGCTGTTATATCTGACTGCTCCTTTTGAGCCCGCGTATCTCCTTTCTCATCTCGTCTCTCATCTCCCGCCCCCTCCCCCCTTCCATTAGAGTGACCCAGGCGGGCTGTCAGTGCTGGAGCAGCTTGGCCTGGACCACAGCTCTGACTTATCGGACAGCAGCGTGCAGCAGAAGCTGGACGAGCAGCGGGAGCGCATCCGGCGCGAGATCCGCAAGGAGCTGAAGATCAAGGAGGGTGCCGAGAAGCTGCGGCGCGCCACCACCGACAAGCGCAGCGCCGTGCAGGTGGACAGCCAGCTGCGCACCTCCAACAAGCGCCTGGACACCCTGCACACCCAGCTGCAGGAGCTGGACGCTCACATCGTCGTCAAGCACCCCGATGAGATCCGTGGTGAGGGGATGGGGACAAGCGGGGTTAGGGCTGACAGAAAGCCCCTACTGGCAGCAGGAGCTGCTGTAGATGTAAAGGAAGAATGTAACTGGAATTTCTTCTCTATATGTAGAGTTTAATACATAGCAGAACGTATAGTTGCAGATCATTTTTGTTTCTATTAAGAAATGTTAATGGCTTTAAATATAAGTTCTAATATAAACCATACTGCAAATTCTAAAGCAACCACTGGCTTTTCACTGCCACCAGATGAAGCCCCACAATCCCCTGGGGCTGTCAGCCAGCCGTCAGCCAACCAAGAACGAATTGCAGCCCTGCAGCGTCAGCTCAACATCGAGCTCAAAGTCAAGCAGGGAGCCGAGAACATGATCCCCATCTATGCCAGTGGCTCCACCAAGGTACCAGTCACCCTCCCTGCCCCTCTCCTTTAAACGATGATCCCTCTGCCTGCTGAATATATGATGCTGTGTTTCTGCCAGCTGGCCCAACCTTGCATGCTTTCACCCCCCCTGCCACACTTAAGCATTAACCCACACTGGATGTTCCCCCTCTCAGGACAAGAAGCTGCTGCAGACGGCCCAGCAGATGCTGCAGGACAGTAAAACAAAGATCGACATCATTCGCATGCAGATCCGCAAGGCCGTTCAGGCCACAGAGCAGCAGACAGAGGATGTGCAAGGTAAGCCTGTCTCACTGGCTCACACGACTGTCTTTGTTGTCTGAATAACCTCTTTATAGTGGTTTAACCACTGAGTCTCTTTCTGAATGTTCTGGAACATAACCATGCTGTCTGTCTCTCCGCTCGGGCTCCTGGTTTCCTTTCAACATGCAGTTTCTCTTTTCCTCTCCAACCTCACTGCTTCCTCTGCATCCAGCCTGGTCCTCAGGTTTTTGCGAAAATGTGGAATGTCTGGCCGAGAGCTGGGAGGGAGCAAAAACACAGACTGTCTGGGGGTTTCTGAGGACCGGGTTGGGAAACACTGCTTTACATCACCATGTTTGACCCCTGCCACATTTGAACTGCTGGTGCAATCTGACCAGCATCCAGGAACGCCTGCACAGCTCGGAATCACAGTGACAGCAGCTTGCACCTCATTCCTCTTGTGCAGCCGCTTATTAACCAAATTACACAGACAGAAGAACGGCACCAGTTCCTATCTTTCCATGGCAATGGGGACTTCTATTGCCACCACTGGTTGGAGGCTCAGCAGAGCATGTAGAATTATTTATCTGTAGTTGGAGGTGGCTAGTCGGTCAATGGCGCTGAAAATGGCAGAGCACAGGGGCCTGGGGGCAAGGCCTTTGGAATCGTGGCTTAAGCAGGTGTAAGGAAGGAATCAGTGGAAAGAAAATGAAATTAGACTGTGGGAGTCAAAGCAGTAAAAAGATTAAGGGAAGGGGAGGCTGTGATGTCAGAGTTTTTGAACAATGCATCTGGCCAATATTTTCTGCTAGGCACCGATTGTTGTTATTATTTTAACATTATTGTTCATAAGCGTAAAGGCAATTACAGAGTAGTCAGTAATGGGCTTTTCTAATTTGTGTGCCAGTATGATTCCACCAGGCTTTAAATTTCTGGAAAAACATTTTCCTAGAATTGTCTTTTTGGGTTTCCCCCCCTTGTCTGTCTGAGGCCTTGTCTTGAGGGTCATCTCACGCCTTTTCCCGTGTTCTTCCTCCCTAATGCTCTGTAGCCTTATTAGGAGATAAGTCACCAACTCTGTGTAAAGCACACTCATCTGGATGGTTCATACATGTTATGCTCTGAGTTAGTCTGGCTCTTACCTCAAGCTCCTTGTTCACCCCCCGCCATTCTGCAGTGTGGGTGCTGAGTTTGTAAAATGTGTGCGTTAACTCTGAAAAGTAGTATGTAATGTAATTATAGACCCACTCTACAGTGTGTTCCCCCCATCTGATATAAGGTAAATACAGGCCTTGGGTTCCTGCTTCCCTTCTTTTAGGCAGGAGTGCAACAACTTGTGGGTCTCATTGAATTATAGCTCACTGTGTATTTTTCTTATTGTTGTAACATACTGTTTAAATCCTGCAGTAATGTATCTGGCCATTTTTTCCCCCTCCCTTTTGTTTCAGGTTTTTAGTTTAGACTTTGTTGTCTTTTTTTCTAAATTGACCCAGTTCAGAATTTTCCTGCAGTGCTGTACCCACACGGCCCGGCAAAAACGAGCATACAGATGCTGCGTGGTGCTCAGTCACCTGTTCCATCTTTCACACACCCCTGTGCCACAGGGAAGCCCGACCTGTGCGGTGTAGAGCTGCGTATCGAGGAGCTGCGACACCATTACCGCGTGGAACACGCCGTGGCGGAGGGGGCCAAGAACGTTCTGCGCCTGCTGGGTGCCTCCAAGGTCCATGACAAGAAGGCCATATTGGAGGTCAGGGGTCACCCACTAACACGCTGCAGAGACGTCCTTTCAACAGCTTGCTTTACAAACCGCTAAGATGATGTGCACAGCACTGTCATTTAATTAGATGACTGTATAAGCTGTTTAAGTGGACAAGGTCAATGGTTTTTGTGAAACCAGCAACATAGTAGCATAATAGTCAGTCACCAGTAGCAGACAGCAGGGAGTGTGGTGTCAGTAATGTCAACTTTTGCACATCTATTAGATCGTGTTTGTTTGGAAGGGGTATGTTCTTCATTCGTGACCTGTAATTTTAGAAATCATATAATTAGTGCAGTAAAGGCAGAACATAGATCACGTGAGTGTTGCTTAAGCTTGTGGTGTGGGCAGCAGGTGGAGATTTAAAACGACAAACCTCAGCACCCCCCCCCTCCCATTCCCCATCGGTGCTGCAGGCTCAGTCCCGCCTGAGTGAGTCATCCCAGCGGCTGGACCTTCTGCGCGACTCCCTGGACCGGCGGCTAGCGGAGCTGCCTGAGGATCACCCCAAGGCCTGCCTCATCAAGGAGGAGCTGGTGTTGGCCTCTTCCCCTGCCTTTAGCTCCCGCCATGGCGCCCCCTATGTGCACAACCAGTACAGCACTCTCAGCAAGCCCTCTCCACTGACAGGTATCGTAGTTACCACCTGCTCCATCATCTTCAGTTCAGCCGATACGGTACAGTGGTCTTCATTGATTCAGTTGAAGCTTTGAAGTTTGTTTGGCATGAAATCTCATGAAAAGGGTGATGGATTGTGACTCTTTGCTATTTTTAGGAGATTGTGTTACAGTTTTGTTATACTGGAATGTTGTTAGGTTCACAATCCATATCTGCCACGGTCGGTTTAACTGCGAGGGCCGCGCCGTTCTGCATGGGCAGACAGGGTTTCAGCTATGGCTCATCATATCTCAACAATTAAATCCTGTAATGTAAGTAAACTTAAAACTTATGAAGGATAATGCATTGCGGTTGCCTCAAGGGACAAATTGGCTGGCCAGGAGGAGCACATAAAGCCGTGTAGTTTAATGCTTGGTCAGATATGACTTGCTAACATGGCTTAAGATTTAAATGAAAGAGCTAAGCAGGTGCTTCTGTGGTTGCCTGATAACAGTAATGAGACCTGATTAACCTCCTGTCAGATTCTTTTGAGAAGGGTTTACCACTTTCTGACTTGGCGTGTTTACCCACGTATGTGATCATCCTTTCGGTTGATGAGATCAGACCTGCTGTGGTGTCTTTCTCACGAGACCTTCAGTCCAGCCACTGTCTTTGTATTCCCTCTTTGGAGAATCTGCCTGTCAGCTTTGCGAAGAGCTTCTCGGGTTTCGAGATTGCCCTGAAAAATCTGGTCCATCTATCGGTTTCTGTTACAGCTGTATCCCTTGATCTCCCAATGACATGCCAGCTGTGCTGACAGCAATCCCATTTGAAATCAGTTAATATCTACTGCTTTATCCTGGAATTTTAACTAGAGAGGCAATATGTAACCATTAGGTTCAGCAGCGCAGTGTATGTTCTGACTCAGTGCCGAATCCCCCACACTCGCCATGTACTGTGAAGGCAGCTGCACAGTAAAAACCGCCTTCGGGCAGTTATCATTTTAGATATCGTAATCAGACCGTCTCTGCATGGCATACTTGGGCGCCAGGGAGCCTGTCGCAGCCAAAGAACTCGATGCGGATGGTGCTTATGTTGTTAAGGCAACGTTTTCCATGTCTCGCTAGAATGTCTGCTTAAAGACATTAAAACGCGTATTTGTTGACACTCTGCATATTGTTCAGAACAGAATGTGCAACTTTGTGTCATTTGCTAGAAGCATTCATCAGAGTCATAGCAGGAATACTTAAGAACAATTAGTGTCACTTCTACAGTATACAAATGTGAGATTATTATTTAGTATGAAAATGAAGCAGTCCTTCACCACCTGGCTGTGCATCTCTCAGGGACATTACAGGTGCAGCTACAGGGTTGCGTGGGGCTGCTTGAGGTGGTGCCCGGGAGGAGCCGTGGGACGCCGGTCGTGTTGCCTTGCTACAGTCCCGGGGATGGCCGCTCCTTTATGCGTGGCAGCAAGGGCCTTTACGGGCGCAGTGGCAGCGTTAGCGGCAAGGCGCCCAGCAAGACAGACGAGCTGTCCTGTGAGTGTGACTCTCTGTGTGTTTCTAATGTACATTCATGTATGAAGTGTCCAGAATCAGATGGCTGACAAACGGAGCAGTACGCATTGTGTTTGGAAGGTTTGTGTGTATGTAAATACAGATGAGTGTGTGTTACGTAAATACTGTCTAGTTGTATGTTTACACAAGTACACATGCTTCACTATAAAGCATAGCAGACGGGTGTGCGTATGTGTGTATGGTGTCAGCTGTGCGTCTGTCCATGTACTGTGTATATGTAAAACATCTTGGTGGTAGAGGGATGTATGTATGATGTGTGCATGTATTCCGTAGCGGAGGTGAGCGCAGTGCTGAAGCTGGAGAACACCGTGGTGGGTCAGACTGCCTGGAAGACTGTAGGGGAGCAGGCCTGGAACCAGACCTTCACTCTGGAGCTAGAGAGGGTGAGACATTCTGGAGTGGCCCTGTGGGGCACCAGAGGGCCCCCAGCTGGGTGTCCTTTCAAGCCACCTGCAGCCCACGTCTGTCGTATAAGATCACAGGGTGATATTCCAGGAAGAAAAATGCTAATGTACACTTGATGGGGTCCTAAACACGAGCCAAGTACCCTGCTCCCAGGTCAGGTCAGGTTGGGGAGCATGCACTGCTACAGTGCATTGTCGCGCCCACTACATGACGAAACACATTGGAATCTCAGTTGGAGTTTCCACAGGCCAACATGCAATCCAATCCCACCCTCCGGAAATGCTCATCTGTCTTCCGCAGCCAAGTGTTACGGTGGCGTCTCCTTGGCTTGATTCAGCCGCTGAGGGTAAGATCGCCCTCAGGGAAACACCCCACATGGCCGTAGTGCTGTAACTAACGCTCCCTCAAAGTGCAGGTAATGTGCCTCATTTCCGACACCCTGAGCATCTACTTGTTCAATACAAAGTCAAATTAGCGGTACCCAAGGATTCTCCAAAGAGAGACAGTGCCAATGGAGTCCAGTTTTCGTCTCAGGTCACTGGATAGCATCCATGGTTCTCAGCCATACAGCAAAACATAGAGCCACCAGGTCTTTAAAGACTTCGACCTTCGTCCTCTTACAGCGATATCCGGATCGCCATGCACCCCTTTCCAGCAACCTCTTGACCTCCCATCCTCTCCCAGTCCATCTACTGATTTCATATGAGGAGTCACCAGAGACATGAATGTCACTACTGAGGTAACTGAACCTGTTAATGAGGTTGACACTCTCTCCACAGACAGACACTCTACTAGTGCCTGAGAGGTCATTAAAGGCCTGGATCTTGGTTTTGATCCAGGGTACTCACAAACCCATATACCCAGACTCCTCCCCCAGTCTCTCGAGCCCCAATCAGAGCCCCAATCCCTCCATTGTCTCCGTGAAGATTACAGCGTCATTGGCAAAGTCAAGATTGGTAAATCTTTCCTCACCAACAGATGCCCCAGAGCCACTGGACCCCACGACCCTGCCCAACACTCAGTCCATGCATGCACTGAACAGAGTAAGAGCAAGAACACACCCATGATGAACATCAGAATCAAGTAGGAAGGTTCTGCCTCCACTTTGCACAGCACAGTACCGGCAGTTGATGGTAGACTTCTTGGGTTTAAACTGACTGCTCCCGTCGCTGGTAGGAGAGCAAGTCATCACAGATCCAATTGAGGATGACCCTAGTAAGGACCTTACCCGGCACTGAGAGGAGTGTTATCCCCCTGTAGTTGCCTCAATCTAGGCGATCCCTCTCCCCTTTTCCAGATACGGTCAAAAAGTCCAGTATTCAAGTCAGTGGGGATGATGCCTGTCTCCCAAATGGAAGTAAAGTTTGCTTGAAGTACCAGCAGGACGGCCTCACCACCAGCCAGGAGAAGTTTACCCCAGATACCACAGATTATTGTGGCATTTCCTACCCCCAGCTGGTTCACCACAGCTAGTTAAATTCGCCACAGCAACAGCTTCTCTCTCAGTATGGCAGCCATCAGAGCGACCAGAATAGTAATAGGTGTACCAGCCTACAGAGATCTGGCCATTCTGCAGACCGCATACCTCAGAGAGTGCTGCCACTGAAAAGTGGAGTTTTCAAAGCTCCCCCGACAGCAGGGGAAGATGGTCATCATGCCAGAGAGACAAGACGTGCCTAACTAGATTAGATTAGGACCAAAGTGCAGTGGGTGATGCCTTGGCACCACACCAGCTCGGATCCCCCAACAGACCTGACCCCATTAGCTCTCCAGTGGTTTTGACTCCTCTGGGATGAGGCTTCCAAAGGCTTTCCCTCATCCACTTCACGATGCATGCAACCTTCCCGTGGACAGCTGCAGCATAGTTACTCCCACTGAGAGCAGAAAAAGAGTCCTGTTTCGGGGCTGGGTGACGTTTTTACGGTGGCTGGTGCGCCAGTCCTACCACCAGCCCCCATATTTGTCCCTGCATGTTGGAGGGCTGCTCGTACATAAAGGACTCACTGCGTAATGCTGGCTGTCACTAGCTGGAGACAGCAGCAGGCACCTAGCAGATGCCTGATGCCGCTGTGTGTGTCGCTGTGCCGTAACCTGAGTAATGTGACGCCTGCTGTGTCCCACAGTCTAGGGAGATGGAGATCGCCATGTACTGGAAGGACTATCGCTCCCTCTGCGCCCTCAAGTACCTGAAGCTGGAGGACTTCCTGGACAACCAGAAGCACCAGGTCCAGCTGGACCTGGAGCCACAGGGGCTGCTACTGGCTGAGGTAGAGAGAGACGCACACACAGACACACACAAACATACATAGTGAATGTTCCATATCATTCATTATCATTAAGACCTAAGAATATATAATCATTTATATTTTATTATTCTTGTTCTGCAAAAGATCTGCTGGTTTTTCCTTAATCTGTATTTAACATTTCACTCTTTCATACTGCAAACTTCTGTAAACATGAATAGTTCTGCGATCAATGGTCATCTCCCTACTACCTCAAAATAATGACTGCACATGCTAAGATCAGTGCCAGATCAATAACGAAATACTTAGCATAAACATTAGATTCAGATTAAGATTAAACCACTTTATCGATTAAAAAGTTGGGAAAGTGGGTTCTGGGATTTAGGAGAAACGGGTACAAGACGTTCTTGTACCTGTGCACATAATGGCGTATAGCGATACACTCAGTGGCAGCGCCTCTGGTCTGTGGTAATAACAGTAATAGTTTTATTTATGTACTGCATTTCTGTTAAACAGTAAAGTGCTTTGAAGAAGGAATAAAAAACAAAGGTGCATAAAAACACAAATGATGGATAAAAACACAACGAAATGCTTTAAAGGACATAAAATGGCAAAAAAGAACAGCACGAATACCACAACCAGATTTTGTTGAGAAAATGCAGTAAAGATAGTCTAATTGAAAATTCTATAGCCTGGTGCTCTGGTGAGTAAAGACTGATTTACCCAAATTTTGAACAGATCAGGAGGACGACCCACAGGTTACCGGTGGAACTAATCATTCTGGATGGAACATATCTAAAGCGCAAATCACTGTCAGGGAGCTGGCCCATGAAGAAACCTGAAAACTCAGAAGAATTTTAAATTTAGTACTAAAAAATAAAATGAACTGTTGCTGAATTTTGAGGGCTGGTGAAATCCCCGTAGCCGGTACATGTCAGTATTCTAGCAGCAGGGTTCTGAACTCGTCAGGCCCACCTGAGAGCACAGCATAGCAACAGATTCATCTCGATGATACAATGTTTGGTGTTAGCTTTTCTAAGTCGACAGTGGAGAGTGTATCACAGATCTTGGCAGAATTCCGTAAATGGAAATAGACTATCCTTAAAGTTTATGATTATTCTACAAAGTGACGCCCACAGTTTTAACCAGGTCTTTTAGCTTCACTACCCGTTATACGAACATTTGTCTCATCTTAGAGCTGTAGAAAGATCTGAGACATCCATGCAGTGGACTTCTGAGCATCTGCCCCTAGAGACGTGTAGTTGTATCATCTGCATACTGATGTCTCAGATGTATTTGTGAATCATGTATAACGGTTAAATAACAGCCACCCCATGTGTGGGGAACCTCTGACGCTCCCTCAAGTTTCGTACGTCGCCAACCGGCCACCCTAGGACCTGACAGCCATACAGAGCCGCTGCACTGATAAACACGTGTTTAACGCATGTTTATTGAATGGTTAAATTATTTTGTTATAACTGTTTCTTTACAGATTTAAGGGAAAAAATGTCTGTGTCTGTATATATGAAATGTCTGCTGGTCAGTAGTGGGGATGACCATCAGGCAATAGTGTGACGTGTGTGACGTGTTTTTTCCAGGTCACCTTCTTCAACCCCATCATAGACCGCGTCCCTCGCCTCCAAAGACAGAAGAAGATCTTCTCCAAGCAGCAGGGTGAGACTGAGAGCCTCTCGTTCAGAGCTGTTCTTCGGTGACCCAAGATCAGAGGCCCATGAGATGTGTGTCTCTCCAAAGCAGGCAGGGTCTGTGCCAGTCGGGCTGCAAACCCTGTCAGCTCCACAGGGACTGCACCTAAATATCACAGCAGCACCTTCAAAGTTGCACAGAGAGAGGCGGCCGTCCTGTTCAGGCTGCTCCATAAACGCTCGCAGTGGAGCACAGCCAGTTCTCGCTTAAGGGCCGTTCAGTCTGTTGACAATAGCTATGCCAGTCAGTCTTTGCCCTGAGAACCTTAGTGCCATCTGGTGGCCGCAGTAATGCCTTACTTGGAAGCTTTTGAATTAGGCTAGTGCAGGCTGTGCCTCACTGTGTGTACGTGTGTGTCGCACAGGCAAGGCCATCCTGCACAGTCGGCCGGTGAACGTGGACATCAGCACCTGGGTGCGGCTGCTGAAGAACGCCATTCCCACGATGAACAACACAGGCACCTACAGCCCCAACGCACACTCTCACAGCACTGGGTACGGGCCATTTACTCAGTGTAGCCTGCTGGTGTGAATGTGTATGAATCCCCTTGAATGTAAAACCATCCAGGGACTGCGTGTTCACTTACTGTGTGCCGCCCAGCAAATACAAATCCTTACAGACAGTAATAATCACACGCTGAAAACAATAGTGGTGATGGATTCCATCTGTGTGTCTCAGGGAGATATCCATGGAAAAGCTGAATATAGAGTGTGACTTGCCACAGAAGCCTGACATAAAGAAGGACATGGACACCCACACCCC
>JAODLD010000101.1:8525146-8548986 GCA_026781065.1 Mormyrops boulengeri
CCCCCCCCCCGCCCCCCCCCCCCCCCCGCCCCCCCCCCCCCCCCCCCCCCTTCACAGTGGTGACCCTGGTAATGACACCAACTGTGTAAAGTGCACCAAGAACAGCCATGGGCTGGCTGTTCTGCTGCTAGGAGAGAAACGCCGCAGTAACGAAGGAAAGGTCTCTGCCGGACCACGGAGTTAGGAGCACAAGAAGCAAGCAATGCCAAGAGCAGAGACAGTACAGAATGGAGATATGTCATTTATCCCAGTAGGGAAACTGTATGTTCGCATATCCCATCACGGGACACTCAGACAAGTGAGAGTAAGTTTGGAGGACAAGGCACAGGGTTGGCCAGCATCCAGCACTCATGGAATAACTGGGCTTAAGGGACCAACTGTGGCATCAGTCTACTGGACATGGGGTATGAACCTGTGACCTGCCAGTCACGGCCATCAAGTCCTAACCCGCTAAGCAATGGATGGCCTACTAGCTGACATCTTTGGCATTAGTGACCGTAAATGAACTGGACTAACTATAAAGATATTAAGTGGGTACAATGGCATGAACCACCCACTCGTATCAATGTGATTTTGTGGAGACTCTATTAATATGATTAATGTACAAGCACATTCCTCAGCAAATGATGTGAATGAAGAGGAATTTGAAAGCTCTCTTGCCCTTGCTCAGATTGAAATAGACTGGATGTACAAACAAGATGTATTTATGTTGACGGTGGACGGGAATGTCAGAGCTGCAACAAACAACCGAGCCTATGACTATACTGACCATGTCATGCTACGGAATGTGTTCTGGGAAATGGCTGTTTACTAGAATCTCTTTGTGCTAATGAAGAATCTCTAGAGTGGCAAAGAAGTCTCAGTCAGAATGGAGTATGGAGGATCTGAGTGCTTCCAGATTAGTAAATAAATTGGACAAGGACACGTGATATCAGCATACCTATTCAATGTGTACGTGCAGAGTGTAATAAGAGAGGCTGGACTGGAGGAGGACAAATCGATGACACGATGAAAGACAACCCTCATGCTGATGACATCATGGTTATAGCAGAAGATTAAGACTGTCTGACACTTATACACTGTAAGGAACCCAGTGAAGAGATGGTTCTGCAGTTAAGTGTGAAGAAATCCAAGCTATGCCCAGATGAGCAGATTAATTTACATTTGCATATTTACATTTTCATACTTCACAGACCCTTTTGTCCAAAGTGAATCAGAAGACTTTATTAATCCCAGAGGAAATTGCTCAATTGTGTGTGGGTGACGCATAACTGAGGCGAACAGCACATTACAAACATACATGCTGTGAAGGAGTCGGCTAGGCATTAGTGCAGCTCTGCTGAGCTTCCAGTGAACGCCCAGGATCAGGTGCGAACTGTAATGGAGCAGGAGCTACACAGCAACTTCTAATAAAGCAGGAACCTAATAGGATGATTCAAGGAACAGAAGTGCAACAGAAGAACATTCATGGAGCCTAAAGATGCAGCTGGTTTACTGTTCATATTTGCTGTCGATGGTGAAGCCACAGAGTGTAGGATCATCGTGTCCTTGGTACATGTGACACTGTGGATGTGAAAGTGAAACAGGACACAGGAAGTGTTGGTGCGATTGTGTTAAATTGAAATAAGGTGTGCAGGTCAACTAAATGCCGTCTCTAGTCTGAAGAGCTGGAGGGAAGACAGAAAATTCTGTATGGTTGTCAGGAGTTGGCACTGACTTGATGACCCCTAATGATAATGATACCTTTTCACTAGTCTGAAACCTTTTGCTCAAATCACATGGTATAAAGCGAGGAGTACCTGATGTGCAATGCGGAGTAAATTGCGGGCCATTGGTAAGCAAAATTAATATTCATGAATTTCCTTGAACTGCATTTTGGACTGTAGGTGGATGGTCACAGTGTCACTTCATCTGAGGACGGAGTTCATTGTTACATGGTGGTTACATGGGGGTGGGTTGGGAGGGGGTGATTAGATGAAGTGGAACCAAGAGACCCATGAAACATAGATTCTTGCAGTTGAACATTTGAATGGTGTCAGCCAAAAGTAAGAAGGAACCCAGCCGTCACGTGACTGACCACAATGACTCTTTGACCCTGCTGAGGCTCCCAAACCTGTAATCTGAGCTAGCTGAGGGGGAGATTAGTCTCGGAGGAGCTGGGGTGCAGAACCTGAGCCACAGAGACCGATGGGATGGCATTAAAGAGGGTGAAGCAAAGAGAATGTGAAGTGAGTAAGGCAGCCCTAATTAGCTCCAGTTCCACTTACAGAGCGTTGGGTTAGAAGGTGGTGTGGTTACCAGGTTTGTGGCCAAAAGCTTAGAATGATCTGCAAAGGGGGGAGGGGTATATATTTTTTTCTTCCCAGAGAGTGAGCGATGGAGGGGGGGGTGGGCTGGCAGATGGTGTGGTCAGTGTGGCTCCAGGATTACAGGATTAATTATGAAAATGCATTACCAGGAACCTGAAAGATGGGGCGGGGGCAGGCAGCATGGGGGAGCAGAATAATAATAAATGTGCCTCAATGTACATCTATATGTCTGACTGTGACTCTTCAAGGTCGATTTGTTGGCACACATTAAACAAGCTATCCCATCTGCCTGCACCCCTCCCAGGAGCGACTGCCTGTGATCGAGCCCTTCAGCCCCCCAGATCTGACCCCTCAACGCCCCCAAAGAACCCCCTCCCAGCAGAGGTACAGGCACGTGGGCGCACGCATGCTCTCACACCGTGGGATTTACAGGTGCTGCAGGTGGTACGATAGAGTGAGCCTGTGTGCTTTTATTGTCGAAGTGCTTCAGCCTCACAAATCACAACAGAAGATAGGAGGACTTTTTTGATAAATCAATCATAGGTTGATGCTGGCAGAGTTTTCTCTCTGAGCTACACCACATCAAGTTTGGTTTTCTTCCAGGGGTTTTTCTTTTTTTAATTTAGCCATGAATTAAAAATTATTATTACTAATGTGATGAGAGTCCGAACACAAGGTTAATACTGACAGGTGCCTCATGACAGCTATACAATGTGGGCTTACAGATCTACGGTTTAGTCCAGAGCATTTTTTAAATATTTATGCTGTAGAACGAGTTTTAATTTCTGAGGTTTGTCATTTTTTGTGTAATGTGGACGTCAGGATTTTTGTTCTCCCTCAAGTGCTTTTTTTTTTTTCCCTCTGTGTGGCGTGCAGCCATGAATCGCTGTCCCTTTGCAAAGCTGAGTGACGTTTGACAAATGTACTAAATGCAGGTTGCAATTCCCAGCGCAGGCAGTAATGCTGCAGAATCATATCATGAATTGCATTAGCATAAGGATCTGCATGAATGCATGGGGGGAACGTATAGGAATTGTAAGCTGGCCAAGCATCTGTGTTCATTTTGATGGCATGTTGGAAGCCCTGATCAGGACCTCTGGACAAATGATTACTTAGGTTTCCTTTTCAGCACACACTTTAAACGCATTTAATCCAGAAAGCACCGTCCATCCATTTTCACTAACTGCTCATCCAGTTTGGGTCTCAGTGACCTGGAGGCAATTCCGGGAAGCACAGGGCATGAGGCAGCTTATATCTTGGACACAACAACAGTCCATTCCAGAGAGAGCACCGTGTAATATAAGAAAGAAGCATAATATCCCCGGACCTGTAATTACAGTAGTCTTGGGGGGTAGTTGGGGCCCTTGATAAACCAGTTACAAGGCTATGGATGAGAAGCATTTCTGCAGATATCAGTACAGTGTGCAGTGTTGGGTTGACTAATAATGAACCTCTTTCTCTTTCTTCAGTAAACAGAAGAGTAGTCCCCTTTCCCTTCAGAACTTCCGGTTGGTCGCAGTGCTGGGCAGGGGACACTTTGGAAAGGCAAGTGCCCCCACGTCACCCCTCCTCATGCTGTCACCGCCCCCCTACCACACAGCCTTATATACCCTCCAACCCATCCATGTGTTCTTCAGGTGCTGCTGTCTGAGTACAAAGAGACAGGTACCATGTATGCCATCAAGGCCTTGAAGAAGGGAGACATTGTGGCCCGGGACGAGGTGGAGAGGTATGACCCATCACCATGGAAACCGGGGGGGGGGTGCATTATTGCTATATGAGGGTGTTTGTACACACACTTATCCACTGACGTTCGATCACTTGCTTGAATCCCTTTGCTCCTCTCCCTCTTTCATTTGTCTGCCCCCCTCCCACCTCAGTCTCATGTGTGAGAAGCGGATCTTTGAGACAGTCAACAGTTCCAGCCACCCCTTCCTGGTCAATCTGTTTGCGTGCTTCCAGACACCGGAGCATGTGTGCTTCGTCATGGAGTACACAGCCGGGGGCGACCTAATGATGCACATCCACGCCGACGTCTTCAGCGAACCCCGTGCCATGTGCGTGATTCTGCGCCTGTAAGCCTCCCTGTTTCCGTCAGGGAGCCTGCCCTGACCATACGCATCTCTCTTCATCTGTAGGTTCTATGCCGCCTGTGTAGTTCTCGGCTTGCAGTTTCTCCACGACCACAAGATCGTTTATCGGTGAGCTCTGACCCCGCCGCACTCTCCGTTGATCTTCTTTCTCATGCTCTCTGTAACCCACATTAATTGCTGTCTCCCGCAGGGACCTTAAGTTGGACAATTTGCTGTTGGACATGGAAGGATACGTAAAGATCGCAGACTTCGGCCTCTGTAAAGAGGGTGCGTAAGTTTCTACCTCACAGAGAAACAAGCGTGTGGCAGAGTCAGTTAGTAATCTCAGCTATCCTGCCGCCTTCAGGGATGGGATATGGCGATAGGACCAGCACCTTCTGTGGCACACCGGAATTCCTGGCACCAGAGGTGTTGACGGACACATCATACACCAGAGCTGTGGATTGGTGGGGACTGGGCGTGCTGGTGTACGAAATGCTGGTTGGCGAGGTGAGAGAGTGTGTTTTTTCATGCAGTAAGTGTGATTATGAGCAAGCATGTCTGGCGTATAGTGCTTCTTCACACCGCTTTCCCTGTCCGTGCGTCTGTGCGTCTGTTCTGCTGGCAGTCCCCTTTCCCAGGTGACGATGAGGAGGAGGTGTTCGACAGCATCGTGAATGATGAAGTCCGCTATCCCCGCTTCCTCTCCACAGAGGCTATTAGCCTGATGAGACGGGTATGTCATGTGGTTGTGTGCCTCTCCTTGACGCGTTAAATCGGAACTGCTCCTGGGTGAACCCTGCCCATCATGCACCTTTCTGTCTGACCAACAGCGCAGCCACTTTCTACTGTTGAACGGTCCACTGACCTTCTGATTATCCGCGTCAGGTGTTTTTGAGACTGTATAGTTCAGGCATGTTCAGTGGCTTGGGGTCCACCAGGGAATGGGTTGTGAGATCGTATCATCATGGTATCATCGTGTTGAGCAGACCTGTCTGCCAGTCTGCACTGTCAGGAATGGGGTACATTACTGGCCAGAAGGTCATTTAACTGTAGCTGAGGAAGCCTCTGAAAATGGGGGGGGCTCCTAGGACAGGATGTCAGTAGCTAGCATGATTTGACAGCTGTATATAGTTGGATTAGAATTTTTCCATAAAAGGTGTGTGATCATTGCCAGCGTCCTTCTGAGCAGCTGCCAGAAATGAAGCAGGTTTGAGCAAATACTCTGCTGTCGACATCTCCATCCTCTAAATACTCTGCTGTCGACATCTCCATCCTCCGTGCCTGTGGCAGGCTGCAGAGCAGGGCCATGATGCAGCGTATACGAGTGATATTTTAGTGGACAGTGTTTTTATTTTTTTGAAAGGGGAACAAATTGGTGATCATGATGGCACCCATAGAGGTTTTTATTTTTCCCGTTCAATCATACTAGGTTACGTGCTTCCACCACCTTTATGAAATGAAGGAAGATGGTTCCTGGAAGTTTCTAGTCGCCCCAGAGGCTTTTAGCTACCAAAAAATAGCTGGAGATATTCTCAGTACTACCAAGGGGCTTTTGTGATGTCACAGTGAGATAATGTGTGTCTTGAGTTGAACTTAATTAGTTTTTAGTTATGGAAGTAGACAATTATATACATAGAATAGTGTGGCCAGGCCACAGTGTGTGCATCACAGCAGCATGGGTGTAAATTATCTGCAGAATCTTATTTTGTCATCTAAAACTTGTGACACATGGTTACCTTCTCAATAGTCATTCCTGTTGGTGTAAGCGTAGCAGTTTTTAACAGGGAAGCACACAGACCAGGACAAACAGACCCAGCCTGTGAAGTGGCTTATGGGTTCCTGGTTCAACTCCTCCCCCACTGGCAGGACCCCTCCTCTGACCCATCCTCTGACCCCTCCTCTGACCCATCCTCGCTCTCTTACGCACCACAGCTGTTAAGAAGGAACCCGGATAGACGCCTCGGCTCCAGTGAGAAGGACGCTGAAGATGTCAAGAAGCAGCCATTCTTCAAGGTGAGACACTGAGGTCTTGCCGCCCTCATCTCCAGCTGGGCCCTCCCTTTAGCTGTCTCTCTAATTTCCTCTCCCAAACCCTCTTCGGCTACCTGCAGCCAATCCACATGTTTGTTACATTCCATCAGCAGCACACCTGATTCAGGTGACTGACAGTCCACCAAACCCTTTAATCACGCTGAGATCTGAGGAACACTGCACTACCGTATGCCAAGCCCAGTGATTAACAGGCTCTAGCCTCTCCATTATGCTCTCTGCTTTCTGGCTTCCATTTGTTGTTCTCCACCTTTTCCGTCCCAGATCTCTCTTGCCTCCTTTGGTCACCATAGTGCTGTACAGTTATGTCTCTTCTTGGCGCTGCCTGCCTCTGTATTATATGGTGTTGCCATCAGTTATACAGTTAATACTGCACTGTAACTGCATACTGAGCATGCACCCGTCTGCTGGCCTGCACGCACAGCAGCTGTGTCTCTGGCTCTCACGAGATCATGTGACTTCGGTTATTCGGCTGTGTGTGAAAGTCCCCCGTTCTTCTCCTCCAGGGCCTGGACTGGGAGGCCCTGCTGCAGAAGAAGTTGCCGCCGCCCTTCGTGCCATCCATCAGGGACAAAGAGGATGTCAGTAACTTCGACGATGAGTTCACTCTCGAGCTACCGACTCTCACCCCGCCTCGGGAGCCCCGCCCTCTGTCCCGCAAGGACCAGGACAACTTCCGCGACTTTGACTATGTCTCTGATCTCTGCTGAGGCCTAAAACGGAGGCGGGAGGCGGGTAGACCAATCTGTTACTGGGACACATGGATGGTCAAGAGTCCTATTTTTCCTCGACTGAGGGAACAAAGCATGGGGGAGGGGGGTCTGTCACTTGTCCTGTTTTCCACACTGTGACATGGGGGGGTGTTATGAATGAATGTCTTTATCTAGGGTAGGTGAGAGGAAGAGGGAATTGGTGAAGATTTTATGTCTGTCCTGCCAGTCTGTCCCATACTGTGACTGTTTGTCTGTTACACAGAGTGGTGACCATTCCACGGTTGAGGAGGTAGCATTTTCTGAGAGGTACAGCTGACAGGGGTTTGCTCCAAGACATCACCCAGAATTTTTTATTTTTTTTAAAACAATTTACAGTCGCTCTCAGTCTGGTATTCTCCCCCCTTTCTGCCCTCTAACATGTAGCTTCCCCCCTGGACTCTTCTCCAGCCTCATTAACAGCACGTTATGTTCCCAGGTCCACTTTGCCCCCATGCCTATGTAGTAAGACCCAAAGCCCTGTAGCCCCGCTGCGTAGTGCCTAAGGGGGGAGTGCCCACAGAGGGAAGGACAGACCTCTGTTTATACTGTGACACACACAAATGTCAGGAAGGGGGGGGGATGAGTGTACACACCGACTGAAGCCTTAAATTTCCTGAAGGTCCTGAGGAATATGTTTTCGATTGGGGCGGAGGGGTGGATCTCCTCATCCAGAGCAGTGGTTCTCAAACCTGCCAACCCAGAGGCACAGCCAGTTTTAATGTGAAGCGTGGTGGTCCAAAAAGCAGCCAGTTGGCCCTTGCGCAGCAGCAGAGGTAAAGCTGCCTTGCACAGAATGACACAGATGGGCCCGTGACACGTTTTAGCCTTTTCATATAGCTGAGAACTCTAGTTGTTGCTGTAGCCCATGTGGCGCTTTGCTGCTTGCAGATGCAGCCCTCATTCAAAGAGGATTTGGGAACCATTGGACCCTCCACTCCCGACCACACTAGGAGACTAGTGCATTCATGAAGGACGCTTTTTATATTTTTAACTGTTCATGTGGTTTTACATTAATGGACTGTAACAACAATTATGATGAACATTAGATTGATGATGCTGTAAAGGTTCATGCTGGTTGAATTATACAAAAACAAATTGGAACTAAGAGCAATGGGCTGATTTTTTTTTTTTAGTTTACCTTCTCCTTTAAGCTCTAACTGGTGATGATGCGTCCAGGTATTGATGAAAAGTGCTAATTGAACCTGTCATCTACACACAGGAAGATGAAATGCACTGGCCTGTCCAAAGACACGTTTGCTTGATGCAGATAAATGCAGAGAAACCTAATGCATAAACACCACAGGCCTCAAGACGGGTCACAGCACCAGGTGCAAAGAGCCCCAGTGTGCACAGATCAGTAGTAATGGATGGAATGCCCCTTTCATTTCTGGCTGGAGTTTGATGTATATTTCCCTGACGTCCAGTTCACTAAACCCCACGTTTTTCACCCTCACCTACATACTTGCTCTTGCACTTCCATAGTTTACTTAAAAAAAAAAAAAAAAAAAAAGGAAATTCATTGTAAAGGTGCAATCTGAAGGCTAAACTAAGTACATAGAGTGAGTTGAGTTGATTAGGGTTGCCGAATCACGCATCTACAGTCAGAAAAATGGGTACAAATTTGTACCTTTGCTTGTCACTGGGGCTGTACCCTCAAGGGTCTGCCAATGGTACTCTTAGCTATATATAGGTAATTGTACCTTTTAAGGTACAGAAATGGACCTTTGTACCCTTTTTTTACTGAGAGTGTAGCGTGACACTTTCTGACTCAAGAAATCTTACAGCAAATCTATATTATTCCATTATAAACCAAAAATCAGAAGTGTTGGGGTAGTTTGCAAACCCTACAGACTATTTACAAGGTAATAAAAGTTACACACATGTAAATGCATGTGCAGACTCAAACTGAAAATCTCATGTCAGCCAGCTGACCAAAGTTGACACCCCTGCTTTATATAGAATATAATAGAGCTGTCCGCTCAGGTAGTTACTATTCAATTAGTTCAGTAAGCTTGCAGTAACTGAACAGTACCATTTTAGAGAAGTTCTTCCTGGCTGACCTATGGAAGGAGAAGCATTTTTGAAGCAACAGTGAACTGCTCAACAAACTAGGAACTTGGGAGGTGAGACGGGAGATATGACATCACAGTCCTCTCACTCTGACGTGAACCAGCACCTAGTGTGCGCTTGAACAGTATATAGTTGGGTTGGGAAACCGGATGAAACTGCCACAATACAAGGGAAAGCAAAAATCTGGCACGCAGCAGACTGCGACCACAGACATGCAATATTTACTGAACGAAACAATGGTTTCAGTTAGCTAATGATTTCTGGATAACTGCTGAACGCTGTTTCTCATGCTAAGTGGGCACCGACTAAACCTAGGCAGTAAACACCAGTAAACCATAATTAAAAGGTGGGGGGCACCAATCTCATGTCCTGGAATACATGAGGGCAGTATTAACGGAGAGGAGGTTGCACAATCAATCAAAAACCTACTTCAAAAACAAATACTAAACCACGACGCTTAAAAACGGAAGCGCTATCACTGCGTTCAAAAGTTTGCACAGTATATATATATTTTTTTGCTTATTATGTGAGAATGACCGAGATCTACCGACGTTATTTCAATGTCCTAGTTTTGTCTCTATTAAAGGGATCACTTAAAAGTGCGCATTGTGATCCAGAACTGGGTTGAGAACAGAGGGGCCAAGAAAGGGCAACGTTCCCACTATTTTTTCAACTTTTATTAAAGGGATTGTGAAATCCTCTAAATCCACCCTACAGAAATCGAATGACTATAACGATGTACAATTATTTCACCTGCTACATCCTGAAGACCTACTTGGAATTCTACCGTTTTATATAGATTTTTACCGTTGAATGGGTTTTTCTTTGTTTGTTTGTTTTAAGGGTTAAGGTAACCTTTGTAAAAACTGAATACTGTATAAGGCATCAATAATATTACTGACGTTAACGTTGGAAAAAATAAAATGATACCTGTTTAACTTTATGTATTCCTAGCTACTTGCATACATTTAATACTAACCAACTAATAAGGAGATCTTAGTGGTAATTAAAACGATCTTTTTCATTAAAAATGCATCTAAATACATCAAAATCTTCTTATTATTCCATAAATCAGAAATCAATAACTTCGTTAATTAATGTTTCTGTAGCCTTACATACAGAACAGCATTACCATCACGCTACATCATATGACCTGCTGGCAGGGGCTTTCCAGCTCGGGGTTGTTTCTATGGTACTACAGCGAAGCCTTGGTCCTCCAACATCCCGACATGCCTCAGCCATTGCAACGCTCCCGTCGTCCGCTAGCGACGCTAGACGCAGTAGGCGCAGTACTCCATGGTCCGTAGTTTTTCAAGATGTCGTCGCTGGAACAGAGACTCTCCCGGATCGAGGAGAAACTAAAACAGGAGAATAAGGAGGCCCGCCGACGTATCGACCTTAACATCGACATGAGTCCTCAGCGTTCGCGCCCAAGGCCAAGTAAGTGTCCGGTACGGAGGAATGAAGCGAGTCCCTGAGGAAGATCGCGGACAGCCGAGGAAAGGACTTGCCGAGAGGGAGGGGAGGAAAGGGGACGGAGGGGGAGTGTAATTGAGACATCGTTGGCCAGCCAGCCAGCTACATATAAACAAACCTGAGCTCGGCTCCTTTATCGGCAGCCTTGTCCTCCAAAGCATCGCGGGTGTTACCGAGCGCACACGAAGGGCCGCTTGGGGGGCGCTTTGCTGTGACTCGCCCGTTACAGTGCGCTGTTCTGCTTAGGAATGGCTCTGCTGTCGGGTTAGTTAGCCAGCATTAGCAGGCCCCATCTGTCCGTCGGTCAGTCAGCGGGGCGGTTTGTAGCTCATGGGCTCTTCGTTTGCCATAAGGCACAATATGCAGCCCGGTTATATATGGACTCGACTGTGATCCCAATGCCTTGTGTCTCTTCCCCCACTGTATGTGTTGCCCTGTTGGTAATGAAGCAGCAGGGTGTTTGACAGGGGACACGCTTAGGCAGGGACGGCTTGGCTGGCGGCTCCGGCCCGGAGGTGATTCTCTGTATCTGTGATCATGGGCGCCCGTCAGCTTGTCCACCTGCGGGCCCTGTCCTGTCATGTACCAAGTGACCGGTTCTTGAGCTGCCCGCTGTTGGACCTTGCGGATTAAATGTCCAAATTTGTTCTGCGAAAAGGAGAGGAGTATTTGTCAGGCCGGGCAAAATCTGACGTTTTACGGTCGCCTTCAGTGTAAGAGAGCAGAGCAACTAGACAACATGATCATGACTGTACCCATGTCTCGGATAACCTGATGACCAGAACATTTCTCCTATATGATGCCCTTTTCCCTAATGCATGATAATCTTATACAATATTTTATAATTATAGTAATATATGGCTTTTCATAGTCTATATATCGTTCATGGAATTGAGCAATGTCTCTCTGATTGAGTTTGGTGTGCATAAGTTGTCTCCTTATGTGTACCTGTGATGAAGTACTTTGCTTGGCTGTGTGCCGTATGAATGTTGAACGCTACCTTCTCAATATTTAAATTCCGCCTTGGTTCTGTATGGCTTGTTGCGAGATGCCGCTTACCATCTGACTGCTTTATGATGAATTCGTCAGAGGCTCTAGTGCATTATTTTCCCATTTTTGCTTTTTGTTGTCGAAGGTGATTGTCGTCTTGAGTGTGATAGTGTTTGTATAATGGTTTTACGTTTTGGTCTAATTGTACCCTTCATTCTGCCGGTAGAGGTATTTTTCTGCAATTTTCCATGTATAAATGACTTGCAGTATAATTATGATTAAATGGCATTTTCTTTTTGGGGAATAGTGCATTTTATATTGTAAATGAGGGTATAGGAATTTGACATTCCCATTTCACATAGCACAAATCTCTGTAGTATACGTTTTATCAATATGTTGAAGGCAAATCATAACACTGAAAGCACTCTAAATTCCTCCATAATGAATCTCTTCTAGTCCCTAGTTAATGTACATCACTGGCTAAATGTCAAATCCATCCATCTCCTAATCACTAATCTAGCACTTATCGGGCTCATGGCTGTCAAATTCATGGTTTCTTTAAAAACATGCTGCAGTTTAAGGCTATAGAAATTCACCATGTGGTCGGTTTTATCCTTTTTAAGCGATCTTCAGCTTTTGCTTTGTGTATTTTCTGTATCTGTTTTGAATCGTTCTCTGTGAGGTACTTTGAAGGGAGTTTGTGGGAAGCTGGTGGCTAAAATGAGCCTCGATAAAGCTTCCATCCACGTTAAATTGATACAGATTTCAAGTATGTTTAATGTCACATGCTGACCTTTGAGCTGCTGAGCCAGTATGACATCAGGTGTGAGGAAATCCTGCAAGATGGACAGTTCACATTTCAGCCAGGCGGGCGGACGGCAGACGGGCTTTATACTGTCATAACAGGAACACTGCAGCTGTCATTTTTGTTTTGGCTGAGGAATAGTTTATTGAATGTATGTGCATTAGAGCTGGGCGGTATGACCAGAAATTTATATCACGGTATTTTTCAAAGTTATATCGGTTTCATGGTGTACGACGATATATTTTTTTTTTTTTTGAAAGTATGACTGGGCGTTCACCACATTTTACAGGACACATTTTTGTTTTATGTTTTTGCATTGTTCCCACGTTAACTATATTATTTTATTATTAGCCATTGTGCCTATCCGCTACCTTAATGATAACATTCGGCTAACTGCTTATAAATGGCCAATGTTAAGGTGTGCGCCGGCCAAGTTAACATGTTTGATAAGTGTTTAATAGTTCAGTGTTGCTGGAACGTGAGCTTTACTGACCACGCCAAATTTCTCATAAAAACCGGGATGTCAGTAGAAGTGCCTTCAACTGCAGCATATGCCATGTGCGGCCGAACCGGTATGTGTGTGTTAACCAGCGAGAATGCGTTCAGCGGCTATTGAGAGGAGGGGAGGGGCTGCGCGAGTGTGCGTGTGCGTGTGTACACCTGCGCTGTAGTGGTGCTGTGTGAAGTGTGGCGAATGAGGCGAAAACTGCACTGTTGGTATCAATAATGGTGAAAATTTGTATCTAATCAGATACTAATTTTTAATATCGATTAGTATCTGAGAATCGATTGTTTTGACAACTCCAGTCTCTCATTATTTTCAATTCCAGCATCAGTTATATCCTCGGTTTCTGATCTTCTGCGGTGCAGCGGTGAAAGAGGTCCCCCCCTTACAGTTTCCAGCTGCGCCACTTTCCGAACGTTGTGTAAGCTGTTTAAACCGGTACTGTGGTATAAGAAAAATTCATATAATAACAATAATAAAAAACCATTTTCAGTATGAACCGGTATACTGCCCAACATTAATGTGCATCTGTGTTTTGTATAAGTTAGTTTATTAGGTTTATTCCAAGACAGCGTTCAGTAATGGAGAGACCAACTCTCATTGACACAAGCATGGATTTAAAGACATAATTCAGAACACTGGGTTGGAATCTGTTATATACGTTCATGGATGTGGGATGCTGTTACAAAAGCTGTTTTTATTGCATCTGTCAGCCCAGCACTGATCACGGTGAAAGCAGTTATCTCGGGGATTAGCGTGCCAGGCAGCACAGTATTGCCTTGTCGCTTGGCCTGTCATTAACATTGCTGGCAGATCCAGGAAATTTTATGCAAGGAGTATACAGAAGCTAGCAAGTTTGGCTGTGCGCAGTGTAGTTTGTGTGTGCATGTGTGCGTGGCAGGTGTCACGCACAGTGATGTACGTGCATATCGCTGTGATGTGCGTGCGGTCGCGCCAAGCACTCTCCGCCATGTACAGTATAGTAATGTGCGTGTGTGTTTTTTCTCCCCTGTGTCCAGTCATCGTGATCCAGCTCAGTCCTGCTCCAGCCCCTTCCCAGCGTGCAGGTATCATTCCAACCATCCTACCCCCCCTGCCATTGCACCCTCTTTGCCTATCACACTCTCTCTCTCACACACTCCCTCCCTCCTTCTCTCTCTCATCTAAAGTATGAAACCTACCGATGTACTTGCAAAGGCCTAGTTGAATTATCTGCTGACCGCCCCATCGCTTCTCCTACCCTGACCAGCCTTTGTAGTTGAGGTGCTGTGTATTGGCAGAGCTCTGCAATTTATATATAAAAAATTAACTTTAGTTTCAAAAGTCTGATTTATGCCTAGTAGTGCAGTTAAAAGTCAATAAATATAAATGGCAAGTTCAATTGCACCATATATATTTATTACTTATTTCACTTAAAATAAAAATATAGTCTTGGAATAAAGTTTTTTTTCTGTGATACACTGAAGCCATCGCCCTGTGTATGTCCTGCATAGTTGCCTTCCCCTTTTCACTGACCTGCTCATCTCATTCTCAGCATAGTCTTGGCTTATTCCCCTCATTTCTCTCTCTCTCTCTCTCTCTCTCTCTCTCTCTCCATTCCTCCTCTGCTCCCCCTGTATGGGTGTCAAAGGCAGGGCAGCCTGTTGGCGTGCTCACGTGTGTGCGTGTATGTGGGGGTCACGTGAGATTATTAACCCTGAACTGCTGTACTGAGACTCTGTGCATGGAGCTTACTGCACGGCCCCACCCACTCGGGCTGTCACCGTGCCACCACTGGAACGCTGTTCGACTCGGTCGCTTCTCCCAGACACTCTGGGTCCCTTTCAGGTTCCCGTTTCCGCACGTCCAGGTGTCTTCGCTGGTCGCTCAGCCCCAGTCCGCCTCACAGGTGTTGTGTTCCTGGAGGCTGGTTCCTCTGTCTCGGCCACGACTCTCTCATCTTCACTTTGGATCTTCTCACCAATCTACAGCCCCCCCCCCCCACCCCACCTTTGGGGGTCGGTGGGCCATTGGCTGGGACTGTGTATAGCCTTCACACACGGATCCTCTCTGCCTGTCCGCCTGCCATGTGCTTTTGCCTTTCTGTCTGTCTCGTGCGTCTAGGTTTAGAGACGTTGCTGTGACTAACTTACTAATGGACTCTATAGCCAGCGGGTCTGACAGAGGAGGAAAGGCCAGGCCTGACTGACCTGTGTGTTCATTGCTGTTCACCGGTGTTTTATTTTTATTTTTGTTTCTAGGCAGGTGTCATTACAACAAAATGCTGGTTATCGGAGAAGCCGTCACGCTCTGTATATAGGCGTTGACTGGCAGCAGACATCATGCCTGTATCAAGCCCTTTAATCTCTCTCTAGCTGCATTGCTGAGGTACACAGTGCACTTTGTCCTGCCTGTAGGCAGGGGGCGCTGAAAGCCACAGCCCCAGTGTCACATGCAGCAAGACAGGAAAGGTGGACAAAGTTCTAATTTGTTAGTCTCAGTAAATTTGCAAGACACCGGACCTCGGGACCAGGTGTGTGTCCTGTGAGGAAAGTTTATACTGGAAGGCGCCATGTTACGAACTGAAGGAGGGCAGCTATTCTTGCTCTGTGTCTGAATGCGGTCTCCCTAGTGCATGCTGGGACACTAACTAAGCTGGTTTGGCACGTTCTGTTTTGGTTATTAATTTAAACTGACTAAAATGGTTGATCTGCCTGTGCTGTCATGGTGTGTGTGTGTGTTTGTGTGCACAATGCCACTAAGTTGGTTTACTGTGGAAAGGTGGGGTCAGTCCACTTACTGTGGGGGGGAAACTCGATCAGCTCACCCCTCTGGGTGCCACTTGGCATGCTCCTTTTGGGGGCGGGGCTTCCTGTCTGATTTCTTCTCCACTCAGCTAAGCAGTGCTCAAAGCCTGATTTGTCATTGAGACTGCCAGTCAAGACTCCTAGTTATGGATGACATGGAGCTCAAAAAGAATTTCTATAGTAGTTGTAATATATGATGCGGACCCTGTAAAATACCCCCCAGCTCAAACACGAATTGTCCCTTTGACTTTCTGTGTCGCTAATAATGTTGTTAAGTCCATTATGATAAAATATTTTTTAAACACTGATTTGACACTTAAAAACCTACTTTAATTCATTTTTGTAAATAGATTGTGACAGAACCTTACTCTACTCAACTAGTTGTGCTTGGGTATGTCAAACTAGGTTATTATGCAAGTCACCATTAATAGACAGTATATATTTAAAGTCTCATTAAGTTTCTGAATTGACAGTGATGCCACACGTGGTCTCAAAATCTGAGATGAGTGCAGCACTGAATTAAAGACCTAAATTTAACAGATCTTTCATTCTATAATCTGCTACCTGGAAATACCGAAGTTTGAAAGCTTGTTCACACCAGTTAAGCTGTGTGTTGGCTTATTTAATCTGAGTCATTGTGAAAGGATGACCATACTGTTAAGGGTTCATTCCCCTCTCCTCCTCTGATTTTTTTTTTCCCCCCTGGTTTTTTACCTCTCTTTTTCCTCTCTTTCCCATTCTTCATGTTATTCCTTGCTCCTCATTCCTCGCACTCAGCTCTACAGCTCCCCCTTGCAAACGACGGAGGGAGCCGCTCATCGTCGTCGGAGAACTCGCCCCAGCACCATGCGTATCCCAGCCGGCCTCGTCACATGCTGACCCTGCCGACCCCGCCGTACAGCCTACAGAAGAGCCTGGAGAAGTATGATGCTAACATGCCAAATGCTAGCTACATTTCAGCACTAAATGACCACCTGTACCGCGTAGTCTACTGCCCCCGCTGGCATGGTGTTGCATCGCGGCAACTTCGCCCACACACAGTTGGACAGATTCGACCTGCTGGATGATTCATATGCAATATGGTCCTCTGTTTTTTTTTTACCCTCTTTAAATTTGCATTTAAAATTAATCATAAATGAATCAATGGCCGGCTCACTTAGTAGTCCAGACTAAGGGGTTTTGTATCCTTTTAAAGTGACATGTGAGTTTTATCTAACCCCCACCAGTGCTGAGATCGACCAGAAACTCCAAGAGATCATGAAGCAGACAGGTTACCTGAAGATCGATGGACAGGTGAGCCAGCAGGGGGTCCGTTTACGTGGAATGTCCTTCCACTCATGTGATCACTTTGCACTGATGGCACACTGTGTCATGCCCCCTAGCGGTACCCGGCGGAGGTGAGCGACCTGATCAGCGAGGGTGAGATCGGCAGTGGCACCTGTGGTCAGGTCTTCAAGGTGCGCTTTAAGAAGACGGGCCATGTGATTGCCGTCAAGGTAAGGGGGTGCCTGCGGGGGCTGGAGGATGTGGAGGTGGAGGGACTCCATCTCTCCACATCACTGTTTCTGTTGGTCATCCTTGGCTGTAAGTCTATCGCGTTTGTTTGTGTACTGTTCGAGCCCTTAATTACATAGCCGTGATTAAGGGTTCAGCTGAGCAAAGTCCTTAATTATAGACCTCGTAGCAGTTAAATTATCATGTTAGCTATTTAGTTATTCGCGCAAAGTTAAAGGGCTGCAGGCAGAGATCGGCACTTTTCTTGTCCCAGTGATCCATCCAATCAGGGCAACAGCAGCTGTGTCCCAGTGGGGTGCCCAGTGCACTGCAGAGACACAGCTGCCCAGTAACTGCGCCCATTATTCTCCAGATGGTGACACACATTCTTTGGAAAAACAAATGCTCAAACCATGATCCTTAAGTAGTAGCAGTCTTTTTGGAACAACATTAGCTATTTAGATTTTGCTTCTTTTCCTCTTACTGATATCCTTTTATAGATACTTTCTTTTTCGTTGTAGTTTAGAGATGTAGCTTTGATTTTTTTTTTTGTGAGTCTCAGGCCCAGGTGCTTCAGTCTGACCATGGGGCTTCAGAGGTCAGCTCAGGTGACGGTGACGTCCCTCCCAGTGGCTATAATGACAGCAGTCTGTTCGCTCTCGTCTGTGTCCCCACAGCAAATGCGAAGGACGGGAAACAAGGACGAGAACAAGAGGATTCTGATGGATTTGGACGTTGTCTTGAAGAGTCATGACTGTCCATACATCATCCAGTGCTACGGCGCCATAGTGACCAACGTGAGGAGCGGAGATTATCTAACATCTCATTGTATTGGGACGAGAACAAGTGGGCCCACAGCCCTAGTCCAGTCACACACAAACACAAAGACACACGCAGACGAATACATGTTGTTTTTCTTGTTGTGGGTTGTGACATCAGGCGCCGTCCTTAGACACGAAGGCGTCATGGCGTGCCAGGCGTGTGCCGGTCACCCCAGCAACAGGTACTGACTTTCCCTTCCACAGACGGACGTTTTCATCGCCATGGAGCTGATGGGCACGTGTGCCGAGAAGCTGAAGAAAAGGATCCAGGGTCCAATTCCTGAGCGCATCCTGGGCAAGATGACCGTTGCAGTGAGTCCCTCTCCCTTTACTACCTCCAAGGGCCTATAAAAAGCACACACAGGTTCCTCAGTAGATGGCTCATGGCACCTGCCATCTTCCTACTCCTCAGATAGTGAAGGCGCTGCTGTACCTCAAGGAGAAGCACGGCGTGATCCACAGAGACGTCAAGCCATCCAACATCCTGCTAGACGATAAGGGTCAGATCAAGCTGTGCGACTTCGGCATCAGTGGTCGCCTGGTTGACTCCAAGGCCAAGACCCGCAGCGCTGGCTGCGCTGCCTACATGGCTGTGAGTCCTCGCCCAGCGTGGGAGCAGCGCCTCCTTGTGGTATTTCTGCTGTTGGCTGCTGGGCTACCCCAACACTTGGGTCTTAACTCTGTTCTGTTCACAGCCTGAGAGAATAGACCCTCCTGACCCCAGTAAGCCCGACTACGACATCAGGGCGGATGTCTGGAGCCTGGGGATCTCTCTGGTAAATGCCCCCCATCATCGGTCTGCCTGACAGCCCCCCACCTCCACACTGCACCCATTCTAGTCCTTGCTATTTGTTTACTTTCCCCCTGGGATCAATAACATTAACATTAATCTTATTTCACAGCCTACTTGTTCAGTACTGAATAGTGATGGCCGAATGGTGCTTAATGAACCAGTTGCTGTATTTTCAGACACCACTAGATGGTACTCTATTGAAAAAAGCGGTATTGGACGTTCATTTCTCTGGTTTTCTGTACAGAGTGCTTGGCGGTGACCCAAGCTGACCCCTCTGTGCCCCCCTCCACCCCCCTGCAGGTGGAGCTGGCCACGGGGCAGTTCCCCTACAAGAACTGTAAAACGGACTTCGAGGTGCTGACCAAAGTGCTGCAGGAGGACCCGCCGCTGCTCCCACTCAGCATGGGTTTTTCCCTCGACTTCCAGTCCTTTGTCAAAGACTGGTAAGGCTGGCCAGGGCCGTTCCTGCTCAATCCCAGGGTCTGCGCCAGCGACTCCGCTCACAGTGTGAGAATCACCTGCGTGTGGCTCGACTCCAGCGTGAGGTCATGACAGTGGGGGATGTGCGCTAGCAGCGTTGGCCCCGGAGCTTCAGTATTTCTGGGGTCTGGAAAATAGTTTAATACCCAATGCTTAATGATAAGTACTTGGGTACATTAAATACTATGCAGAGGTACAAATGGGCTGCAGCCATTGTGGCGTTGGCCATGTGACTCTTGTGAGTCGGTCGCGTTTAGAAGGATTTGCATCATTCTGATTTTGTTCCCTCTCCCTCTTTAGCCTTACGAAGGATCACAGAAAAAGGCCAAAATATCACAAGCTGCTTGTAAGTAATCTGCTTTTGCTCAATACCTTCAAAAGGCCGGCACACATTGGTACACAAGCGTTAATGGCCCGCCCCCCTCCCCCGGCAGGAGCACAGCTTCATCCGACGCTACGAGGTCCAGGACGTGGACGTAGCAGGCTGGTTCCAGGGGGTGATGGAGCGCACCGAGTCGCCACGCAGCAGCCAGTGTTACAGCCCGCATCAGCTGCAGTCCCTCTTCAGCAGGTAGCTGGAGAAGCCAGGCGGGGGAGCAGGCAAGCAAGCAAGCTGGAGGACTGGAGGACCGAGGCCCAGAGGGGGAGGGGTGGGGAGGGAGGGGCGGCCCTGGTGTCTCCCAAATGACAGACAGACAAACAGATGCTGGTCTCCAGTCAGTGCTGGAACAGATGGGCAGACAGGTGAAGCTCTAGAATGCTAGCGGCTTCCTGATTGGCTGGTGAAGCTCTCTAATGCTAGTGGCTTCCTGATTCGCTGATGAAGCTCTCGCTCGGTGGTGCTCACCTGCCAGTGTAGCCTAACCCTAACACACACGGGGGCCTGTAGATTTACAGATGTACATACCGACACAGGTAGGTTCTAGTGAACTTACAAGCACACACACAGACAGACGCACAGACACAGTCAGTGATGCCTGGTTTGACCCGGTTTTATTACAGCCTCGTCTCATTCTGTAAAAAGTCGGACGCACTGTAAGGCGCTCGAGCCGTGTCGCAGTGATGCAGTGACACCGTCCCTCAGATGGGTCACTGCGGAGAAAAAGGCACCTATACACTGTCCAGAAGGCACATTCGCTCGGTTGCTCCTGCAGGATCATGGCATACCATAGCTATAAGTAGAGCTCAGCTACTGTAAACGCAGCATGCATGGCTACAGGGGCCTGTTCAAATGTGGGTGATCGCCAATGTGCAATACTCGGGGGGGGGGGGGGCGTGTAGGACGCACAACACGCAGGCAGTCTGCTGAAGCTAGTGCAGTGTTGGACTAAGTCGCTCTGTAGAGCAGATTTCAGTGTGTTGTTCTGGGGGGAAGAATTTCGTGCCCCTGGCATGGCCCAAGTCAGATTGTGGGTAATGGTAACTCATCACTAAAGGCTTAAACCTGACTCAGGCTAGTAGCTTTCATCAAGCCGTCAAAGGAACAAAAGGGACTCTGCTTGGTTTTGAAAGGTGTGGAGTCATGTGGGGAGCTGCTCAGTGGACGGGGAGGGGGATGGGGGGGGTGTACATGAAGAGAGGGGACAGTGTAGGACCTCCGGCCGCTCCTTTGCGAGAGACAAGGAGACGGGATGTCGTAAGGAGCGTAGCCTCCTGCTCCCTGCGGAAGTGGGGTTTTCGGAGGGCGATGCGAAGTGGTGTGAATGCTGTGTCTAACCATCCTGTGGCAAAGGAATGTGGGAAAGGTGAAGAAGGAGCGCCAGCTTACGTGGAACCTTCTCCCGGTCTCCTCATCCTGGCCACGGCATCAACGGAATCAAACAGCGGCAACACTACACACCACATCCGCCTACGTTCGGTCAGGCCATGATACGAGCCAAAGCGATGCCGCCTTTGATATCTGTTGTGCCAAACCGCCAGTGCGGAGGTGGGAAATCCCCAGAAGGAGAAGGGCACGGGGAGGGGGGGGGGGGGGGTTGTTAAAGAGGATCGAGCAAGTCGTTCAGATGGAGACCTTCAGAGGGTAGAAGGTGGGAGTGAGGACCTTACAGTGGGCAGAGACATAGTGAGCTTGGAGGATGAAGCGGCAGAGGGTGTGGCGCCAAGGAGGACAATAGAAAGTGAGATGACGATAGCAGAAAGCGCAGGAGGAAGTAGGCTGAGATCCGGCAAGGGGCGATGGGTTTGGGGATGAGCTGGGTGACGGGTGGAGAACGGAGGCGTGTCCTGAGGCGTGTCCTGAGGCGTCTGCACTGAGAGACCTCAGACTCAGTCGGAAGTGAGAGTGTTTTTATAGTGTTTTAATGAATAGGCTTTTAGAGTGGAGCAGAATACACTGCTGCCATTATTGTTGTTGATGTTGTTATTCTTATTATTTATCTTGTCAAAGCTGCTACTATTGCTTTAGACGCTGCTGTCTTGTTTTTGTCCCCAAAGGATGATTTTAATTTATTTTTTTTTTAAAAGCCAAATAAGTGACGTAATGCAAAGTGAACACAAAGACCAAATATGGAGAAATACACTTGATACTGGCAATGATGAGTCAAAGGGTCAGATTAAAGGGGAGGGGGGAGAGAATGCAGGAGGCGCGCGGCCTAGGTGATCTCTATACCCATTAAGGGGCAGCGCGTGGCTCAGTGGGCTAAGCCTGTGTGCCTGTAATCAGAAGGTGACCGGTTCAAACCCAGCCTCAGTACGTCTGCGGGTCCTTGAGCAAGACCCTTAACCCCCAGCTCCCTGGGCGCTGCCCTTCGCGGACAACTTACTCTGCAAAGAGCAAGTTGAGGGAGGCGTAAAGACAATTTCCCCACGGGGATCAATAAAGTATCGATTATTATGACTACTGTAAGATTATGTTCGACTTAACGTTTTAACACTGCACTTTTAGTAAGCCTGCCTGCCTGTTGACTGTAGTGAAATTGAACAGGGTGGGGCCTGCAGTTTGCTTTCATTTGCTCCGGTTGGGAAGGCCAGCGATCTATTGGAAAGCTTAAAACCACAATCCACGTTCATAACCGGACTGGAGTTGCAACCTTGGGGTGATCAAACATTTTTCCTGTACTGCTAGTCCGTCAGGTTCACGACTCTTGTCTCCTGTCATAGGTGCAGCAGTGATTAAAGGGTAACGCAAGCTCTGCTCAGAGCTCGCTTTAATTTAAGCCCACATCCATTTTGGCCATGCAGCTGTAGACATTTGTGAATCGGCTCACGGCAGCCGCACATCTTTAACTGTCAAACAGCGCCCTCTTGTGTCAGACTGCGAAATGGCATTTAGCGCAGGTGCTGCAGGCTTTGCCCTGGGACGAGCGTAGCACAGAGGTTGTTCAGGCTCACAGAATGTCTGTTAACCATTTTATGCCTCGCATAAATTCAGCTATGAACCGGAAACTTGCTGCTTTCGTGTTATTTACTGCAGTCTTCACTACAGCGTTTTGGCGAAACGGAATGGCGGTTATTGCAGTAGCATGACACTTGCGCAAAGTGGCCTTCTGCAGTTGAAAGCCAGGCTCGCTGCGGTGCTCAAACTTACTGGCCAGCCGAGGCTTCTGCTTGCTGCCATGGCGCAACTCGCACCCGGTCTCCTGTGGGTTTATTGCCTGTGAATGACCAGGATGCTGGAATGGTGCGTGACAGTCAGCCAGTCTTTTTGCCCGCCTGTCTGTCTGTCTGCCTGCCTGTCTGTTACCTTCTGTCTGAATGGGCCTCCAGAAATAGCACTCTAGATGCAGGAGAATGGTGACGTGTACACCAAAGGTGTCTACAAAAACAGATACAAAAAAACAATTGTTATAACTACAGTGATTATATATACAGATATATATATATATATATAGATATATAATCTATAGCTAGTGATGGGGGAGGGGCTGTGTAAGCGAGACCAGCTGTGTTGAGGACGCCGTGAGAGGCCAGAGTCCGTCGCGCTGACACGGCTGAGTCTGGCCTCCTGAAACACGCAGAACCCCGCAGACGGATTCTGTCCATCTTTTAAAAAGCATTAGAGTCAGGCGGAGACTTTCTGCGGTTTAGCCAATCAGATTGTGATGCTTGTCCCCGGCTGTCGCCAGCAGCTCCCCGTAGTCGCGCTCATGTCTGGCCTCTCGCCGCGCGCCTTCTCTCACTGCTTGCACCCTGGGTGACTCGCACACGCGTGTACACACGCTCCAGACTCACACACGCTCCAGGTCGATCCTCATTTAAAACAAAGCTGCTTTCTCTTCTCCCGAAAACAAAAAAAAAAAGGTATTTTGTGGGTATTTTCATTCATTCGCAGATGGAGTCATACATGACAAATAGGAGTGTGTGTGTGTGTGTGTGTGTGTGTGTGTGTGTGTCTGCTGTCCTCATTGCCAGATCCCCATGTGTCGCTGCAAACGTGTGTCTTTTACGCGTGTCGGGGGGGGGGGTATCGGGCACAATGATGGAAACGGCTTTG
>JAODLD010000101.1:8549066-8565334 GCA_026781065.1 Mormyrops boulengeri
GCCCCGTTTGGAGTCGTGCTGTTCCCAAAGCTCCTCCATCCCCCCCGCCCCACACCGGATACCGAGCTGAGTTTCACGACCCCAACTGTAAGTAAACCAAATATCATTTTCACTATGCAGTTATTCAAATTGGTCAGCTTGCTTTATGGAAGCCTCTTGTATATATTCATGCACAGTGAAACTGGAGTTAGTCACAACAGTATTTAAATTTATTATTATTATTATTATTGTTTTGTTTTCCCCCCTTATTGCCCCCCCTGTATGTTTGATATCCTGCCTCCATCTAGTCCACAGAGCGTGGCTGGGGGGGAGGGGGGGGCATTGCATTTTGGATGAGCTGACAAATATTTAAGGATTGTAGGGGGGGACTGAGGGCAGTAGACTGGGTTAGTTTTGGGTAGCTAGTCCAATGCTGTAAGTATATCAATTGCATGTTATTGTCACTTATGAAACTGCCATTGATTAGATTATGATTGGGGGGGGGGGCACACAAAACTATTTATAATTTTTACGTATTATATATTTTTCTTTTTTTTTTGAAAACGAGTTGAAATGTGTAAACAGAAAAGGCGGACTTATCTCTGTGTGTTGCTGAGGTTTTAAGCTATTTGCAATATAAAGTTTAATTTTTACTGTAAGTTGGTGGCATAGTCTTTTTTATTATTATTATTTGTACCTTCTGCCCCCCCGTATTTTTTTTTCTTTCCTTCACCGCATTTGGCTATGCGATGACTTATGTCCTCTGCTGTTGCAGCAGTTAATCCTCCAACATCCCACTCAAACCGTTTATTTATATTCAGGGCAAAGTTTACGCCAAAACGATGCTAATAAAGGTGGTCCGTTTGGGGAGCATGCCGCCCGGAAGGTGTGTTTTTCTCCTTGGAGTATTTTCTTTCGCTCTCTCAGCTCCCGTTTGTTTTTCCTTGTGGCACGTCGCCATTACTGTCGTCGTCATTTCTGCTGTTGCTCCCGCCGCTGTTTTTTTTTTGGGCTCCCATGAGCCGTTCACCTGATCGCCCCCTTTGTGAGCAGCCCACCCCCTCCCCTGTCACTGCTCCCCCCGTACTGAACAGATCTGTCTTATGGTTGTTGTCGGCATTGTCACACAGACAAAAAGAATCTTTCCATTGCTCACACATGACATGCCGATACGTGGTGCCCTGGTCGGACACACTCCGATGGTGGCATGGTCGCCACCTCCTCTACACTTCCCCTGACCTGTTGGGTCTGGTTTCATCCCGTTCTTTTTCAGAGCCAGTCATTTCTAGTCTAGTCAGCCTTCAAGTAAAAAAAAAAAATGAAATAAAAAAACCTCTTCTTCCTGCCACACATGCGGTGTCAGCTGAGAGTGTGCGTGTGTCAGATATGTCTTGCTTTTACACGCAGCTCTCTCAAAGTCTAATGGCATGTTTGCTCATCCATCTATCTCACTTAGTTCCTATTTAGGACCCAGCTGTGTCATTGTTTAGTCTGTCACATAATCTGCTATAGTAATGATACCTTGTGGGAGTCACATCGCTCCATCACTGGAAAACATGCAGTATGGGGTGTTGGTTGCCCCTGTCAACACAAACTAAACTCTGCACAATGCCAATAACACCAAAAGTGATAGCGTCTCGTCAAGCCAATCATATACGAAGGCCCAGATGAAACCCATATTTTTAAAGGAGCTGATTGGCTAAGCTGGTATTTGTAAGCACCCAATAGCTAACAGGATGACCCCTTTTGTTTTGGATATAAATGGTGATGTCACTAATGTTAGCACGTTGGGTGGGGTTGGGGGGGGGCTGCATTAAAAGTGTTTGATCGCATGAATTATGTTACAGAACAATGGGTAAATTTTGTTTTTAACATCTATATGTGAGGATCTTGTTTGTCTTGATGGTTCTTATTCATTTTTGTTCAATTGTTTTTTTTGGTTTTTTTTTTGCTCTTACTTCCCCTGGTATATTTCAGAGTAAATGCCATTATATTGTGAATACCTCAGGTTTTTTGGAAATAAAAAAACAAAAACATCTAAAAACTAAAAAATAAAATTTAAAAACTTCCAAAACAGATTCTTGCTTGTGTTTTTATCTCCCTAGCTCTCCGGATCGGTATTCTGATCAGTCTTAGTCGGTCTTAGTCGGTATTCTGATCAGTCTTAGTCGGTATTCTGATCAGTCTCTCAGTAATTTTTTTGATGGCAGAGGGGTGACTTCGTGTCTTTTTTTGCAGTTTTTGCAGTTTCCTTGTACTGGATTCTCTCCTGGGTGATTTTTGCATGTTCAGCCTTTCTGATGGCTGGTATTCAGCAGGGGTGGAAATTTCAGGTGTAGAAAGGCAAAATTCAGACCAAGATTTTGTTTCAACCAGCCAGTCGAGTATTCTCTGACTCAGTTGGTTGAAACAAAATCATGGTCTGGATTTTTACTTTCTGGACCTGAAATTTCCACCTCTGGTATTCAGTAGTGTTCATATAGCATTCCCCCCACCCCCCACACTGGCACCAGTTTCTGGTCGGCCCTCAGCTCTTGCACTTAGCTGACTTCTTGACACCTGCATCATCCACCTCACTGGTACATGACTTTCGGACCACATCTGCCAAATGAACATAAGTGTATCAGCAGTGCTACATGCTCTCCTGTGTCGCCTTGTTCTGGTTCATCCATGCAGATATAAAGTGTGAGGTGCCTGAGACTGCTGTACGGAAAACCTCTTCATCTGCAAGACCGACATGCAGCGTAATACACCTCAATGCTATACAGAGTATTACTGCCCTCCATGTTGCTTTTATCTGTTACTTTGTTTTACGGCTCACTGCTTGCAGAGATACTGTTCTGCCTGCCTGACCACAGGGTCATAGTGCGCTCATCCAGTGCAAAGTCTCGCAAAGTCACGGAGCCAATCCCAGGAAGAACAGCACCGGCAGGCGTCACCCGGTATGTACTTCCAGTTTGTACGTTTGTGCGCATGTGCTCCTTTCTGGGAATATCTACAGGACTTTCTGCGACCCTCTACTTAATAAGCAGTACAGCCCAGCACGATCCAAGCTTCCCTGTCCTGTCAGAGACTCTGCGCCACACTGAAAAGTGCCATTATGTGTGAAGCCCTGATTGACATAGATCTCTCAATGCACTGCTGTTGAAGGCTGGTTATCTAATAATCGGAGTTAGGTTGAATGTGTACTGCGATGCATGTTTTTCCTTTATAATGCCGCTTGTGTGTGTGCGCTCTCGTACTTCCTTTTGTAGGCTGAAACTTCCTTTTGTCTTGTTGCTGTGGTGTTCGCAGTGTTCAGTTTCACTTTGCTCTTCATTCTGATTAGATTCCGCTGCAGAATGATGTCTGCAATGGGTACATTTATCCGTCTTCAGGACCTGGGGGTGTCAGTATGGTGACGCTGATACTCGGGCAGAAAGCCATTCTGTGGCTTGGGTGAAACGCTTACGTTCTGGATTCGACTTAATCTTCTCGATCTCCCTCTGCGCTTCATTTCCCAGTCCCGCATTTCATTTCTCTTATTCTATGAAATTCTATTGAATTAAACTGAATCTGCTGGCCTTAGAAAGGAGAATGAAGTGATAGAATATTGTGGTGTCTGAGAGCAAAAAGAGTCTTGCCTAAACATAACTGCTTCCCTGGCACTTTGGTTAAAATGCAGTTTAAGTCTAATAAACCGAATAGGTAAATGGGGGACTTTCCTAAAGCTGTTCTAGTTTTCTGAGGAACAGTTTTAATTTAACCAGGTAACTGCGGCTCGAATGCATTCTGCTGATCCATGATAATGTATATTTTTAACGCACCTTTCCGCACTGAGTTAAGCTGTGTAAACAATGGGGCTTACTGCCCGTCGCATACAGATTAATGACAGGAAGCGAGCGTTACGATTCATTCGACGCCTGCAGAAATCTCACCACCAAAGTGGAAATCCTGCAGAGATATATACAGTAAGAACTAACCAGCACTGTTCCTTTGAAATGCCGTTAGCGTTTTATTGATACCCAGAAGCTAAGAAAAAAAAAGTAAAAGTGAGCGATTCCAGAGATGACGGCTGCCCGGGGGGTGGGGGGGCATTCTGGTGTACGGTCCTTGCTGAAACAGTGTCGTCATGTACAGAGGGCTTTCTGTTTCAGCCTGTGTGTGAGCCGCTTCGTCATAACAGAATGGCAAAGGTCGTGGCCCTTTAAATGCAGAGGGATTGCGTGACTGGTGATGGGAAATAAAATTTGTGAATGCACGCAGTCAGAGCCATGATGTGTGGGCTGAGCAATGGAGGTGAGTGGTTTGTTTAATGCCACAGGTCGTCGTCTCAGGTGTGTGTGTGTGTGTGTGTGTGTGTGTGTGTGCCAGTCCTTCAGCTCTCCGCAAATACGGCGTTGTATCCACAGTGCACATCCTGGTGGCGCCGCAGGTCCACTTTGCGCTGGAAGCCCCGGTGGCAGCTGGGGCAGGAGAAGGGACGGTATCCGTCGTGCTTGCGGCTGTGCGTGATGAGGTTCGAGCTCTGGCTGAAGGCCTTGCCGCACACCTGGCAGACGTGGGGCTTCTCGCCTGCGGGACAATCAGAGATGGACGACCAGCTTTAAGGTCCAGCGGTGATCCTTCTGAAAGCTGATTTGCCCTTGGGGTGCCCCTCCCCTGTCAGTCACTTATTCAAAACATATGATTGGCTAATGAAAAGCCTTGCCCCTCTGTATGAATTATGGCCCCTCTTATGCCCGCCACCTTAAAAATCCTAGATGTGTCCCTGGATGTACTGCTCTTAAGTTGATACCAATGAGCCGAGAACAAATGTTTCAGTATCAAGCTGTTCTGATGTAAGTACGATTCCAAGGTGAGCTCCCTGTGTTTGGATATCAGGGAATGTGAATATAGCCAGTTCACCCAATAGACGGCCCAAATCCTACAACACATATGGTGAGGAAACCATATCAAAAATCCCCTAAGATCCATAAGCACCCCGGTGTCAATCAGATCTGTTTAAAAACGCGCAAACGCCTGCGCGCACTGACCCGTGTGGATGAAGGTGTGTTTCTTCATGTCGGACTTCTGGTGGAAGCGCTTGCTGCAGTACTGGCAGGGGTAGGGGCGCGTGTTCGAGTGGATGAGCAGGTGCGTGGACAGAGTGGACGAGCGCTTGAACACCTTGCCGCACACCTTGCAGGTGAAATTCCTCTCCTGGAACAGAACCAGGAGAGGTTCTGAAGGTGCTAAATAGGTTCTGGTCTGCTGACCAGTGCTGTCACCGAGAACAGTCACCTAAAGGACTGTGCAGTATCAGGAATGGTTCAAGCTGCTTTGAGTAGAAGACAAATGTAATGCAGAAAAAATAATACAATTTAAAAAATGAAATCAACTAATAAAATGAATGCCTATATCCCTTTAATTATCCATAAACAAATGTGGTCCCTGATCCCTTGATCCCTAACTCACCTTTACTCTGCCATTTACTCCTGTGTCCGGCCTGAAGTTATATGGCTGGGCGCCCTCTTTGCTGTAGGCGGCCAATGGGACAGTCAGCCTCGTGCCATGTGACCAGAGCATATGCGTAGTATCCAAACTCGAGGCGGAGGGAAACATCTGCAGGGCAGTCAGATCAGCACGAAGATATTCAGAATATATTGCGCTCCTCTACCTGGTGAAGCAGGCCACAGTTCCCCCTGCTGGTTGGCTGCGCCATGGGAGGTCGAAATGGCACCTGAGTGCAGAATGAGCTTACCTTGCTACACGCGTGACACTTGCATACAGAGCAATGGAAGTTACCAAGCTCTCTTTGTTCCGGTGCCCCCTGCTGGTGGTTCAGCATGGTATGCAGCAGTTTCTCCAAATGTAACTCTTTCTGCGGAGCCCCAGAACACAGTGGGGCCCACGGCAATGACGGAGAGGGCAACATAGTCGGCACTGCTATGTGGTCTGAGTGCTCTGTGAGGGTGCAGAGTAGGTGTTTAGAATAAGTACTGCAAGCAGAGAGGAGTATGGTGTGTGCGTGTGTGTCTGTACCTGGGGACCAAGCAGGGTGTTGGTGGCCGTCCGTCACAGAGCCTGGTAGCTGGAGGGTGTGACGAGGGCACGGGGAGGGGGGGGAGGGGGTGTCTCGACACTGAGGCTCCACAGCATGTGACGCGGCAATCGCAGGGGGAGGCCCCGGCGACTGTGGCTCTGCCGAGAGTCCGCAGGGCTTCCCAGTTCGGAGAGTGGAGAGGGTTGACCCGGGACTCTCATCTAGAGGCCGCAGGGAGTGCGATCCTGCCCTCTTACTCTTGACCAGGAATGAGCGAGGCATGGCAGGGGAGAGGTGGCTGGGTTCGAGGTCAGCTACAAAGAGAGACGGAGAACTCGTGAAAAAGGATATTGAGTATCATGAGGCTTGGAACCCATGTGTGCACTTATCACTATATAGTATATAGTGATAGTATATTACACTGTATGTACACTCAATGTAAACTGTACACTGCATACACTGATCCCTGTATAAGTAGGCCATGTACACTTAGTAGAATATTCCATACACCGTGTACACCAACACCAGTATACACTACTCCTGCACGCCTATTTGCATATACTGTACATCACCTAATGGCGTTTAATAGCACATAACCTTGACTTGTGTTGTTTTGGTGTAGCTTAATTGAGGTGCTTATTGGTGTTTTATGCAATATTCTTAGTTAATTTAATGCCCCGTTTTATGATTTGTTATCTTTATAATCTACTAACTGGAGTTATGCTGTTCAGCACTTTGGTTCAACAAATCGCATTCAACCGAAAATGTGCTGTAGAAATAAACCTGACTTTTATTTTGACATTCGCCGATCCCCGTTGACAGTAGGCCGTGTTCACTCATTCGCGTATGCTGTTCACCAATCCCTGTTTACGGTACGCCATATACATCTGCTACCACATAGCGTATGTTGCGTACACCAATCGCTCTGTATGATACACGGCATGCGCTCGTATACCACACACTCGTCACTATATGTCGATTAGTCTATAGTGCCTCTAAGCTCCGTATGAGTCAGCTTTGATGTAGATGTCGACTGAATTTCGGTCATGGTTTGACACGTTAAAATTTGAAAACGGGGCTTCTCTTAATGCCTATTTATATTTGCGTACCGAAATTAAAATACGTTTTTAAAACGTCTAATCAAGCATGTAATTATCATCAGAAAATGATCTAACACTGAAACAATAAAACATGGTTAATTTGATTTAGATTAACAGATTATCAGGTGGTTCCAGGGGCATCACATCAATGGTATTCAGTTGGTATTAGGTCAGTATTGTGTGATCGTGTCGAACGAGCTTACTTCAGAGATGAAAGCCAGCACACACGTTTGCACACACTAGCGCGGGTCTCAGAAACCATGGCGTGTAAGAGACGCACTTTGAAATGAAAACGCTAAACCGAGTCAAAAAGGAAAACAGCAGTGATTCTGTAAAAAACCTCAAAAACACTTACTGCCTCTACGGGGAAACATCGCATTTAACAAGCAGGGTTGAACAATCGGCCTCTATATATGTATCTATGTGTATGTATTTATGTATGTATGCGTTATATTATATATGTATGTATATGAGCCTATATTTTTAAAAATAGTGAAACTTTTTAGGTGGCTGTATACCGTTCTCATCAGTAATGTAACTCGTTTTTCACACTCGTGCCAGCATACCCAAGGCACAGTATTTCAAACTTAAAAAAAAACCCAACTTAGTCCCCACGGGGACCATGAAATGACAATAAGAATTGTTCCTCATTTCTAACAGGACTAACCAACACCCGTGAATCACGACACAAATCACCCCCTAACCCTGCGCCTTCGAAGAGCTCAGAGATCCTGAGGCCGTAGAAAAGCCACGAATTAAGGGCTGTGAACATGAAGCAGCAGCATCGCCTCAATATGACCGGACGCCCCGGCAGGCGAGACCGTCGGGATCAAAGCGTAACAGCACCGTTATGACTCCGCAGCTTCCCGCATGCTACGCTGGGTGACCAAGTAACTGTCCAGCTAAGGGGACAGAAAAAGGTGACAGGGAACGACGCAGAAAAATCTCTGCTGTACGTCTTCACTGAGTTAGCGGTCGCCGTGACCGCATCTGAAGCTGACTGTTGGGAATCGGAGCTGTAGCCAGAATCGGACTAAGGTCTGACACCAGGGAAAGGTAGCAAAAAGTGAAAAGGATTTGATTCCACTTAAAGAAGAAAGATAAACACAACGATTATAAACCATAATAATAGTAATAATAACAAAATGACAGATTCTTATAGCGAAATTACAGATTATGATCGAACACAAACTGAATTCTGTCACACCATTATGCTAAACCTTAAACATATAGAATCTTTACATTTAACAATTTTAAAACCTAATATTTAGATTCAGTCGGTCACTGTGACCCTGAACTAGTTCAGTTTTTAAAAGCGAATCACGTGTAATTTTAGTGTATTTGTATAAGTTTTGAGTAAATGTTAATGTGCAAATTTCATGTCACCTAACTCTCCTCAACTCCAAATTTTTAGCTGTTACATATTTTAGATAACTGATTATTAAACAGCCGGAAGTTTGTAAGTCAAAAATAGTTCAGTAGATTGTACCAATTATCAAAATACCTACCTACCAAGTCAAACGTCAAAAAAAAATCATTCGACATGCAAATACATTTCTATAATTAATTTTAGTGACTGATAGTAAATTACACTGCATTAGGATGCGACAATGGGCCACAAATACATAGTAGACCAGGTCAGTAGAACCTTTACTTTTTAATCCGTCATTTGATGAAGGCTGCAGTTTTCACAATAACACAACCAGTTTTTAGGCCTATTGTAATGTTGCGCTTTCTCTCGATGGATTCGGTGCATTTTATTAATAGCCTAACAGAAACTTTAAGTCACGAAGACTCATTCCATGAAGATCATTTCATCTATTTTCATGTCGTTTTATTTAAAGATTCGTTGCTCGGGAGAGGATTGACAATAATTAAATCAATAAGTGAATGTTATAATTAAATTAAAATAATTAACGATCAGGGGAGCTATTATAAAGATCAGGAGCCAAGTTAAGTGTTCCTGGGGCTTGATTTATTTATTTATTATTTATTTTCTAAAAACATTCTTGGAGGTTGTCTTCGGGACTGAAATAGAGATCGGATCTAACGACGCACATGATAACCAGCAGACGAGGCTACAGTGCATACTGCACTTAGGAAAAAGCTCCCTGCTATAGTGGTTCCCCCCCCCATCATGCACAGCTGTCTCCATGGCAGTTTAACTCCACGGCGCACCTGCGCCTAACCCCCCCAGCTGAGGTTTGAGTGCCCAACTGCAGAAACAGCAGCGGGTGGAATGTGACTCCAAATCCTTTGCCTCAGATTGTAGTGAAGCAGAAACTCGCTGTAACCCCGCCCAAGGCGAAACAAAAAAAAACCCTAATTTTTCACAAAAACATGCATTATTTTTTCCCTCCGTGTTTAGCGCAGATGAACAGCTGCGATCAACACGCCGGGCGTACAAACACGCAGACGTGCCACCTGCAGACACCCCCGAGGCCCGTCGGCCGCAAGTTCAGATACTTGCTTCTCAACCGTTTATATGCAGTTTGCGTTAACTGGCCTGCAGCCGCAAATCGCTGCGGCTCAGTTACAGTAAACGGCTTTAAAATGCATCAGGAGCCGCCGCTCCGCGATGCCGCCTGCAGCATCTCTGCTCGGATACACCTACATATTCACTTCGGGAATTAACGACCGGCACTGGCCAAAGACCGACCGTATCAAACTATTATTTTAGTGCTAAGGAGAAACTTTATTTTATTTCATTTAGAAATAGTTTCCTACATAACGTGTGTTGTATATATTTTTTGAAATATATACGATTTTTAAAACAAATTTGCATTATTCAAATTAAAATTGCAATTAATAAAAAAAAATCCATATAGTTACAATGATAGTTTAATGTAGACCTATATTTAATGTATTATCACTGATGCAACAACTAAATTATGCCTTATAGGGGCGTTTCATATTGAAGGCTTACAGAAGGGCACTTTGATGTCATTATATATTTCTCTAGGAGATGTAGAAAGGACAAATTGCACACGGTTCATGGAGCACTCTATCTAGAACTGTGTTTTAAAATTTGTGTAGTGAAGTCAGTCTGCTACCAACAGGTTTCCCACTTGAAAGAGTCCCTGACCCACCAGGAGACATTCTAGGGTGACAAACGAAAGAACTTTTGATTTTCCGACACTTATCTGCTTGATCGCTTGCTTAGGCTGCAAAATCTAATTAAAAACAAATGCAACAAGACAAAACAACAGCTGGAAGATGAACACAGCGGTTTGAATAGATATTCTGTAGGTCTTTCTGGAGGTGGGAAGAAACATAGAACGACATCCACTTACAGAGCCAGACCCATCAAGAGGAATAAGGACATTTTTAAAGTGGGAAGAATCCTGATACTTACCAGAATTATCAGATTATTACTGATATTAAAACCAAATTATGTGAAGTTGCTGTGTTGAGAAGGAAGAATGAGTATGGAGCTGAAAAAAAATCCACTCTCAGCTGTTAATCACGACTATCCGCTTGATACAGTTATTAAAAACATTTTTTTCTGCACAGAGCAAAAGTCATTTTAAAGTCAGTATTTTTCCCCCTTCCTCTTCTCCTTCCTCCTCCGTTCCACCAAGGGCAGGTTGGCTTGAGAGCAGCGTAGAAATGTCCGATGGTGATAAATCACAGAGGGGTGACGAGTCGGCCCAGGGTGCGGGACCAAGCGACACTGAGCCGGGGAAGTGCGTGGTGTGTACCTTTGAGGCACTCGGCAGAGGAGACCGCAGACAGCTTCCTCCCTGGCTGACAGGCAGCCTGGGGCTCGATTAGGGCGCCTCCTGTGCACCGCGGCCGTTGGTGCCGCACACGAAGCAGGTCAGAACAAAAAATAAAGAAAAATGAAACTTTACACTGTGACGTGGGTGACAGTAGGAAGAAAAGGAGAAAGTCCCACCCAAACATCTAAGAGATTCAGCAGCTGACTGATTGTTAAACAACTTTTCTGTCTGTCTTTTCTCCTGCATCAGGTAGTTTTCCTTCACAGCTGGGGACCCAGAGAGTAACAGTGATGCATTCGCTTGGTGGACTGCAGCATTTCAGGTGACGTCCTCTTATGAGATGGCATCTCGCACTAACTGATGAGGAAAGCACTGATGTTATATTCATCAACTTGTTGTTCTCCTGACAGGTCACATGGGTTCCTGAGTCTTCTCACTCAAAAGCCAAAGTGAGTCTGAGGCTTCACAGCTTCATATGCGTCAAACGGCATCAACCGCGTAGAAAAATGCCCCCGACCAGCGTGGAGGAGAGCAAGGGGAGATGCATGGGCCGGAGGCTGGGCGGAGACTTCGCCACAACCACACGCTTTAAGGAACCCAGTATATGACTTGCAAGCTGCAGACATGGCGCTCAGGAGTCGCGTTATCCACCATGGCCTAGAGAAACGCTTTTAAGGTGATTGCTCAAAGAAAAAATGCCAGAGGAATGAAAATGCTGAGAGTTCTTCAGGTCTTTCTGGGAAAAAATAACCTTCACAGCTAGTAAAATAATGAAGGAAGGTCAGACCAGGCTCGCCATGTCTCAAAAACATGGACAGATTTGAATTATGCTACTGAATAGAGCAAAAAAAAAAAAAAAGTGAACCAGAGAGGGAGGCACTGCTGGTAATTGCGGTGTAATTGGGCAGGATTGGCCTGAGTCAGCAGTCAAGTGACTGGTCTGTAGAGGAACACACACACACACACCAAAAGTCACATCCAAGGCCTCATGATACACGTGCATCGAACACTTGTGCAAGTCAGAAAAATCCCAGGCCAAAATCTCCTTTCTGCGAATGTACAGTGTAAATATTTATTTTTACCATTCACTGAACACTGAATCCATTAATATTTTCAACATCATTATCTTCATCAATAGTATCACCATTACAGTAGTCATCCTTGGAGTGGGTTTAGGACATCACATGGTTAAACTGCAGGACAGGGTGGTGGTGTGTGTGTGGGGGGGTACGGTTCTTAATGGAAGGGGAACAAGGGGACAGGTAGCTGGGAGCAGCTTCTCTGCAGGAGAAATCAGCTTCAGCTAGGAGCACCTTCATGTCTGACAAAACAATTTTCTGTTTAATGAAAGACGACAAATATACGAATGGAACACCGCTGACCTTCAGGTACCCATGACGATGCCAACTAGAGGCTCAACTATTACGCCAAAATCTACAGTCGTCGTTACCGTTACTCGAGACCTAATAATGGCAGTGCCAACTGCCATAACTTCACAGCAACATGAGGATTTTATGGTATACAGTCTGTCCGCAAACTAAACCCACTGTGCTACGTTAGCATCTCCAATGCTATTAATGTGATTTTCCTGGAACCATGGGATGAAGAGTTTGAGAATGTCAGCCTAGAAGACCTGCGTGAGCCTTCAGCAGCGACCGACGGGAGTTTGGCTGTAATAACTAGGGTGCCTTCTGCCAAATTCTGCAGCAGGCGACCCGACACCACTGTCCGTTTCAGTGTCAAACACTAACTTCCAACAATGCGTGTCAGTTAGTCACTTTCCCTACCTGGTGTAGGAGGAAAGTCAACCTACTTTCAAAAGTCATGGAAAGCAGATGCGTTACAAAAAGAAAAAGAAAAAAAAACAAATCTTAAGATTACTATATATATTCTATATATTATTTTTTCCTGTGGCTGGCCTGGATGCCATCATAAGCTAATTTGCATCAGTTCTTGTGAGTCACTGGCTGTTCAAAGAAATATCTCATGGCGGGGGGGACGGAGTTCCACTTCAAGCACGTGAAATTCTCTGTCAACCACGAAATGATGGAATCAACACCATGACCGCGGAGGTAACCTTCTCAAAAATGATCCGAGGGCCCCACTGTGACAGAGAGCTAAATTGCAAACTAAAACACTTAACAGTCTATCATCTCTAATGTAGCGCTTGGTCCAGGGTGCTTCTCTAAACAGCAACACCAACTGTTTGATGTTAATGTCAAAAAACACTTGGAATTCCTTCCTAAAGGTGTACACTGGTTACTAGACCCCAGGACAGTCTAAACCAGTTACCAGACAGTTTTCACTCATTGGAGCTCAGGAACACGCAGGGGTGAGCTGAAAGACTAGGCCAGGCTGGAGGGTAAAACAGGTTAGCTGATAAAAAGAACCAACAAGTTCTGCCAAATAATCAGAATTATAATAGTAATAATAGTGTAATGTCTCATAACACTGCATCAAAGCCTCCAGAGCACTGTAACCAGTGCCCTTGATGAGTGTTTATACTTTAACTCATGAAAAAATATGTGCTTCATCATACAGTGCATATTTTAACATCATATCTGTATCCATGAATAGTACATGATCTATGTATATTAGAGGGCTATATTACCAATAAAGACTCTCCAGTAAGGCCAGTTTCCAAATCCAGGTGCCAGTGCTTCACTGGGCCACTTGTGAACAACCATAGCAGCTCTCCTGACCCTTATCCTGCTCACAAACCTCACACTAACGTTACTTAAATCACGGTTAACGCTCTGAGCCATTAAAAGCTCCTCCAACACAGCAGCTCCACAGACACACAGACTCCAACCTAACAGGACGTCGGTTTCCCTTGGATGCAGCAAACCGGTGAGAGGTATCGTCAGGTCGTTATACAGTACTGAAGCCAACACGGAGACGATACTCTGAGCGCCGCGCCGAACCACACGGGGGCTGAGCCAGCAGGAGGCGCTGTGAGTGCCATGTGAGATAAAGTGTTTGAAATGAAAGCTGGCGTAACTGCAATTTTTTTCTGCTGTAGTTCCAGAGAAGGACGGGAACCGCTGAAAGCTCTGCCTCATTGCCCCAACCTGTCCTGACAGCTGATGGATAGTCCGAGGAGACTGGGGACTGCCGGCACGTTCACAGTATGGCTGGCCAACTGACAGGGAGAGCATGTGTGTCTGTGGAGGGGGGGTACATTGTAATTTAAACGCAACACAATAAATAACAGAAGGACAGGTAGCAGCACAGTGTTTCCCATCCCGCGTCACCTCTGTGGCCTGGCCAGCCTCTGGCCCCCCCGGGGTGGCAATTGGCACAGAACAGCAAGAAAACAAAAAAAAAAAAAAAAGGCTTCCGTCGCCATTAACTATTTATGTATATTTTGTGTCGATTTATAAAAAAATAAAAAAAATATCAAAATAAATAAACACATAACATTAAAACACAAGATTTGGCAATGTTGAGCTCCTTTAAGTTCTGACGTCTTCTGACTTTACAGGTAGGAAGTTATGATGAATAAGCCTCCCTTTGTCCGCAAGGCATAGACACACAGACACACATAAAACAGTCAGATATATTATTGATCTTTCACCTCTATCGCCTAAATGAACCCCTATTATAGTAAAAGTGACCATGCTTCACCTCCTGCTCTTCCTGACTCCGCCCCTTTCCCCTCTATTCTTCAGGGATGCCCCGCCTCCTCGGCCATGCTCATTTGTCATTGGCTGTAGTGCGTATACGTTAGGCGAGTCGAGCCGGTAGAGGGCAGCGCTTTGTGAGGGGGTGACAGAGTATACGTTTGAGGACAGAGGGAGGAGCAGCCATCCAAAAGGCAAAGGGGGGAGGGCCAGGCACCACAGGAAGTGGGCGCACGCAGCCGCGACCCCCGCAGCAAGGTTAAAGTGGATCAGGCTAGGGATACACAGTGAGAACGTCACCATTTAAAACATCCACATGGTGGCAAATACTTAGCAGCCGACATAAAATTGGAGAGAAGTTTGCCGGTCCAGCTGACTTATATGAAGGTGTACCATCGGAGCGGAGGGTCCAGGAGAGTCACTTGGATCTCCTGGACAGAATCCAGAGCTTCTCTTATTGGGGTGGCAGGTTTGCAAAAGGGAGTTTTAGTTCTCAGCGACCATGTCCATAACACTCACAGCTCCCAGAGAGTCAAAGGGTTTGGCACAGCTCGTGATACGGGGTAGGTGTGTGTGGGGGGGGAGTAGCGGTAGGATGTGATCCTGTACCGCCCCCTCAGTGATCCAGGGCTTCTGGACATGCCATGTCGACTTCGCCGGCCCTCTCCTCGCCCTCGCTGTCGGTGCCTCCTTCGCTGTCCAGCCGGGGTGAGGGATGGCAAGGCGTGGAGGAGAGGGTCGCATACAGCGTCTTGGCTGGCAATAGCTCTTCCTCCCAACTCAAAAAGTCACCCTCCACTGAGGCGGGGCTTGCTAGAGACAGGTCCTGGAGGCATCCTCCTCCTGGGGTCTGGAATCGGTGGGGCTGGCCACGCAACTGCCTGACCTGAGGTTAAAAGGAAAATATATGAATATAGTTTTAGTGCTGGTGGAGGGGGGCTCTGGAAAATGTGCAAATCCATCCATCCATCCATCCATCTCTAACTGCTTATCTTGGTCAAGACTGCAGGGGGCCTGCAGTCTATAGCATCTTAAACATGTATAAGTAAAACGATTTATGCGTTTATAAAAGATTATAGCCAATCACACATCTGCGGTCTATTGAAAGGGCTCCAAATCTGGTTAAAATTTTTTTTTTAAAAATGGCGCTCGCACACATTCGGCTCGGCAGTACTGCAGGCTATTTTTACATATTCAGCTCCGTGACCTATTTCCACACAGACGGCACAGTGGTCGGACCCCTCAGCAAAGCAGAACAGAGAAGGTGGGGGGCAGGCTGGGTTGGGGGGGATGTGTGTCACCGTGTGTTAGTGCGTATGTGTGGGAAAGCATGATGGAGGGCAGCCGGCTGCTGCCGGGGAAGCTGCTGGGTCGGATCAGTCTATGGGGAAGATGTGATGGACAGATAAACTGCAGTAGAAAAATCAGAGACACTGTGGTTGTGGTTTCTGCTCGCCGACTGCAGTTCAGATTTTGTCTGTACGAGTCTGAGGGGCTTTTCTGGCACAATGCAGTGAAGAAGAAAAAAAAAGAAAAGAAAAAAAACAAGCCCTGTTCCAGTTAGTCTGGATAAGCGGAGGGCAGGGCCCACCAACGGAAGCGGCTGTAAGTGGCCCCGCTGCCTTGTCCCGGCGTGCACCTGGGCCCCGCCCCGCGCGGCCTCCTCCCTGCCTTCGCGTGACAGCGCCTCTCCGCAGTTTCCCCCGGTACGTCAGCTGTGGATTCCACTGTGACTCAGGTCGTAAATCTCAGACTGCCTGGGAGGTCAGGTCACCGATTTTTCCCTTCAGCATCAATCGGGGGGTGGAGAGGATTGGGTTGGGGGGTGAGGGGTGGGGGG
>JAODLD010000101.1:8572761-8593332 GCA_026781065.1 Mormyrops boulengeri
CCCCCCCCCCCCCCCCCCCCCCCCCCCCCCCCCCCCCCCCCCCCCCCCGCCCCCCCCCCCCCGCCCCCCCCCCCCCCGCGCCCCCCCACCCCGGGGGCCGGGCACACCTGTGGTTAACCAGAGGAACACTCACTATGACTGAGATCCACTGCACTCACGCCCACACTTTCCTGGTTCTGCTGCCCCGAGTGTCAACTGAATATTACCGCATGCAAGCAAAAAACAAACACCTTCAAATGCAAAATCAAAATACAATAAATCACTACAGCACCAGGCTTTGGGGGAGTAAAAATGAACAGTACAATTAACATCCCTGTTAGCCATGCTGTTCATGAACATGGAGACTTTCTCCAAAGCTGAAATCGCTTATCCCCAGTTCAACCGGACATAAAAATCATAAAAGACCCCAGGACATCATGTCATAAGGGTCGAGGCGATACACGTCTTTCCTGCTGTGACTGATGTGCTTTTTGAGCGAAATGTCAGCGGATATCTTGGCTTTAAGGACACTAGCGACAACATCTTAATCTGTGCACTTGAGCAGAGGAGATGGTTTCCATAACCAGGAGTCTTTCGAATGATGAGGTGAATAAAAATGAAAACACTCAAATCGTAACAATTTCAGATTTCAGTACTTTAAAATAACCTAAACAAGACAGAGAGAGCAAGAGAGAAAGAGAGAGAGAGAGACCGAATCAAGTGACAGAGTCACGCTCTGCTTTTCTTGGGATGAGTAATCGGTGACCTGAGCCATCAGTACCTTCATCATAGTGGGCACAGATTTTCTCTGTGGTGTGCGTTTGCGTGCGAGACCTCGCAATATATTAAAACAGCCTCTCGTGCGCACATATACACACACACACACACACAAGACCACATCTTACATGTGCATAAAGGTTTTGGCTTTTCAGCATGATTGGGGGAGGGGTGCCCAATTACAAGAATGATCTTTCCACTGAAGCAATTCTGGGACGTCAAAGCCTTGCATGACACCCTCATGGTGTTCTCCGTTTGCGTGAGAGCGATGGATGACAGAAACAGCTCACGCAGTGCAGGAGGCTCGTCATGCAGTGTGAGGGGAGGGGGGGTACCAGTCGGCACACTGGGCTACATGCAAAGGTCAAAGGGCTCCCGCGCCACATCGTTCCACGAGCAGTCAGAGGTGACGATGTTCCGGCGAGGTTCCGGCGATGTTCCGGCGAGGTTCTGACCTCGTTTTTCAGCTCGGTGACCTGTTCCCGCAGCTGCGTGATATACTGGCTGGAGTCCGTGTGGTTCAGCTGGCCCTGAATCCGGCCCTCCTCCTTCTGCAGCAGGCAGACAGGGGAACACCCAGTCAGCTTCCTGATTGGATAAGCTCGCATAGGGAGGCGGGGCAGTGCATTGGACTGGTTTCACGTTCCACAGAAATGCAGAGTGCTGGTAAGACCCTAACGGACATTATACTGGCAAACCTCAATCACACACACACACACACACACACACTCGTGTAATCATATCTTTTTGGGAATCGCTCATTGATTTCTATGGGAAAAATGCTAATGCTAACTATGACAACCGTAACCCCCACCCAGCTCTAACCATAACCATAAGTAACCAAGCAAAATACAAGAGTTTTTGCATTTTTAGTTTTTTTCATTGCAGTCACAGATTTTTCTAAAATAGAGTTTCCCCATATGGGAACCAGGAAACTGGTCCCTATAAGGTAAAAAAATGGGTATTCATCACGTTTTGGGGACATTATTTGGTCCCCTCAAGGTAAAGTATACCTGGACCACACACACACACATACTCACACACACACACACACACACACACAATGGCAGAAGTCTTCCACCTTGATGCTTAGCCTTTAAGATAATTGTTCTCCACCACAGATGCTAAGTCTTCATAATAATACTTAATTTCTATGATAACACTCCTCCGTCATAGATACAGTGTCTCTATAATGGCTCATTCCATTTTAATTCAGCAAATGGCCTATGTGTGACATTTTTGCTTTTGATGAAAATTTGACATACAAATTATCCATATGAAATTTCGCATGTGAATTAAACAAAATGCTTTTCGGTTTCTTTTTAAAAAATGTTTCCTTTGATATATACCCCCTTTTTTACACCATGGGTAGCAAATAATTCAGAGTTTTCTTATGAGCCGTGACTGTTATTTACTATCACAGTTCAGCATCTCACCACTGCATGGCTCAGCAGCCGCTGGGACGCTCAGACAGGCGGCTTCTTAACAATATGCCCAAATGTAAGGAAACTGCATTTTTTGGGTTATGAAAAATTCTCTGAAAAGTCCCCTGAAATACTTTGCACACTTTAGGCAGAACATTAGGTACAGGTACTTTAGGCTATTTCTATGAAAAATGAAGATTAAGAGAGAAAGGAGTTCAGAGCCTTCACACTCTATAGGAATATTTTTAGCTTGAAAGTAAGTGAATAGTACATTCCTGAAAATTAAGTGAAAAAAATGTTACCCATGGCCCTACCTACCTTTTTTGAGACTCCAAAATAGAGACCGAGTAACAGGTCATTGTTTTATATACACGTACACATGTCCTTCATCATGAAAAAGTGCTCCTTCCTAAGAAGCTATACCTGTGGCATGCAGCTGTAACAGTAATAAACTTACAGTTCATAAGAAAACACTCCGAAGTACCATTTTTTTCTAGATGTAGTGTGGAAAATGCACTCTCTCTCAAAGGGACAATTTAAAAAACAAAACATTTCTGAGCTCGGGAAGGTAATTCATATGCCAAATTTAATCAAAATCAAAAATGCAGATGTAAAAACATTTTCAGAAATGTGTTGAATTAAATACCTCTCGCACAAACAGCGCAGACACGCGAACCCCACGTTAATATACCTCCAGCGCAGACACGCGAACCCCACGCCAATACACCTCCAGCGCAGACACGCGAACCCCACGCCAATACACCTCCAGCGCAGACACGCGAACCCCACGTTAATACACCTCCAGCGCAGACACGCGAATCCCACGTTAATACACCTCCAGCGCAGACACACGAATCCCACGTTAATACACCTCCAGCACAAACAGCACAGATCCCTCATAGCTCCACCAGATCCCATACCACCACATTCACAGTTGTTCCTCTGCCACACTGTTGCCCTGGCATCCTCCATTCACATACCTGGATCTCCAGTTCAGCGATCCTTAAACGTAGCTCAGCCATGGCTGCCATACTGTCTACCTCACGCAAGCGCACGGCCATCACCTCCTCCTTGCTCTGTTGGATGCAGCCCGATGGAGCATAGAATAAGGACATAAGAAACCAAAACAGCCAAAATTTTAAGCACTTACCACACCCGTAGCCATACAATTGGGAAGAGATTTCACCTTGCAGTCAGATACAGCCTGCTTCCTCTTCACCTCACTGAGCTGGCCCTGTAGGCCCTTATTCTGTGCTGTGAGGTATTGCACTTTCTCCTGCAGGGCGGCGCTCTCCTGCTCCTGCCGGCTCACCAGCTTGCTGTGGATCTGGTTCTGAAAGCCACACAGTGGCAACCACGTTTTTTTAAGGCAAAGATATGATATGGGAAAGATATGGGGAAAGAGGCCCAACAGGTAACACTTTAGTCTCATAATTACAGGTTCGACTTTCCCCTACGTGTGTAATGTTGAGTTTGTTTCTTCTCTCTGGATTTGCGTACGTTTCCTCTGGATATTCAAGGTTGCTCTCACAGCTTAAATGAATTGACCTGTGGGTATCCTGTGATGGACTGGCACACTGTCCTGAGTCAGCCCTGCCTTATGCCCATCAGTGGTGGAAAATTCAAGTTCAGGAAGTATAAATCCAGACCAAGATTATATTTCAACCAACTAATTGAGTATAAAGAGTCAGTCACATAGTACTCCAGATGGATGGTTGAATCAAAATCTTGGTCTGGATTTGTACTTTCTGAACCTGATCTTTCCACCTCTGATGCCCATGTGCTGTGATTAGATCCAAAACTGGCCCACAACCCTGTACTGGATGAGTGGTGGATGAATCCATTCCAGCCTCATTGCCCTTGAACACAAGTTCTTTCCTTCACTGGGCAAATGTTATCATGCTGACAGAGTAAATTACATTACTGTACACCTCAGGTAATTGTGGGTATGGACTATGAGTTTCATTTTGATTTAGCATGCTGTACCGGAACTAGCAGCACTAACACCTCTACAGCTGCGGGTGGCGCCCTTTCCTCCCTCAGCACCCAGCATGGTAGCCAAGTCACCGCTCACCTGACTCTCCAGTTCCAGGACCTTCAGTCTGGCTTCCCGCAGCTCTGCCAGGGCCTGGGCCTCACGCAGGCGTGCCGCCATCAGCTTGTCCTGCAGCTCGTTCATGGCGTTCTTCTTGGGGGACTCCTTCCAGTGGCCACCCCCGCCCCCACTGCTCCGTAACACCTGAACGGTTTCAACAGAAAGTGGTCAGAAGACCACACAAGAAACCTACCGAGAAAATTAAGATCCTGTTGACAACTTGAGCTAATAAACAGTCGGTTTGATGGAAGCTGTCCAGATCTCTCTGTGTCTAGATTGTATCATCAATTTATTCCCTTTTCTACATTCCCACATTGAGTAATTATTTCTTGTGCCTTAAAATTTTCATGCTCGTGACTCTCTAATGCTCTAATCATCTCATTTGTGGCCTCAGCTGTACTGTTGATAAAAAGATCAATCAAATTACAGAACTTTGCAAAATCTTTAGGCAGTCAAAAGAAATGTTTAAAGCTATTTATCTGGGTGGTAAGTGTACTTTTGCTCAGAGCAAAAAAAAACACAGTTTAGCATTAGAGCATATGCAAATTAAGAATAACGCAATTAAAAACTATTCACTGCTTCACTGATTTTCACAAGACCCCCTACCCCTGCAGCAGAGAGAGAGATGACAGCATGAAAACCACCCAGGCAAACGATAGGGCAACCAGCTCAAACTGCTTTCTTAATGTGATCAGCCATGTGATTTGTCAAATGGGGAGAATCACAGGAAAGCTGAGGTGTGTGAGATAGAGGAGATCGTGTCCTCCACGGCCCGCTCTGGGGGGTCCCCACAGTAACCAGCACCCCCAGTAACTGCCCTCGCCTTCTCAGTTCCCCGGTAAAGGCCGTCAAGCCCGTCGCTTCTGCATCTCATCAACCCTCCCCCGCCCCACCACCCGCCCTCACCGGCCAGCGCTGGTTGAGCTCAGTCACAGTCTCCTGCATCTCCCTGAAGCAGCGCAGAGTCTCCAGTTCCCTCAGTTTCACCAGCTTCAGCTCCTCCTGCAGCTGTGCTACATTAGTCTCGTCCGGCAGGGAGCTGTTCCTCTGGAATGCGACGCATAGCCATAGCAGTCAGCGATGCATGCTCGCATTGTTTTGGTTTCATACAGCACAAAAAAAAAAGCTGGTAAATGTGATGAAAACAAGCAGTACTAGTAACACATGAAAAGCACAGCATGTGCAAGAGGGTTAAAGTTAAAGTTGTTATATGTTTGGAAGAAAGTGGCTCAGCAGGATTGGATACTGCGCCCATGACTGGAAGGTCGTCGGTTCAAATCCCATGGTCAGCAGAATGATATTATCATTGGGCACTTGAGCAAGGACCTTAATGCTGAGGGACTGTCTGACCCTGCTCTCTAAATCTTATGGGGCTTTGGATAAACTGATCTCCTAAATAAATAAATTGGAAAGTATCTAAGAAGTCCTGAAAAGCACCGACATCTTTGATAAAGCACAGGACCAAATTAAGAATTAGGGATGGTAAAATTCACCAATTCGCATCAGTCCGCCAACATAAAAGTTCTGTGTACTGGATTGAATTTGGGAGAAACGTCACGTCCTGAGTTTATAATAACTTTGCATCAGTGAAATCAGATTTATTAATGTTTACAGCCATGGCCAAAAGTTTTGAGAATGACACAAATATTAATTTTCACAAGGTCTGCTGCCTAAGTTTTTATGATGGCAATTTGCATATCCTCCACAATGTTATGGCGGGTGATCAGATGAATTGCAATTAAAGTCCCTCTTTGCCATGAAGATGAACGTAATCCCAAAAAAAACATTTCTACTACATTTCAGCCACAAAAGGACCTGCTGACATCATTTCAGTGATTCTCTCGTAAACACAGTGTGGACGAGGACAAGGCTGGAGATCACTCTGTCATGCTGATTGAGTTAGAATAGCAGACTGGATGCTTTAAAAGGAGGAATCATTGTTCTTCCTCTGTTAACCATGGTTACCTGCAAAGAAACATGCAGTCATCATTGCTTTGAACTAAAAGGGCTTCACAGGCAAGGATATTGTTGCTAGTAAGATTGTACCTAAATCAACCATTTATCGGATCACGAAGAACTTCAAGGAGAAAGGTTCAATTGTTGTGAAGAAGGCTTCAGGGTGCCCAAGATAGTCCAGCAAGTGCCAGGACCGTCTCCTAAAGTTGATTCGGTTGCGGGATCAGGGCACCATCAGTGCAGAGCTTGCTCAGGAATGGCAGCAGGCAGGTGTGAGTGCATCTGCACGCACAGTGAGGTGAAGGCTTTTGGAGGATGGCCTGGTGTCAAGAAGGGCAGCAAAGAAACCACTTCTCTCCAAGAAAAACATCAGGGACTGACTGATATTCTGCAAAAGGTACAGCGATTGGACTGCTGAGGACTGGGGTAAAGTCATTTTCACTGATGAATCCCCTTTCCGATTGTTTGGGGCATCCGGACAAAAGATCAGAGAAGAAAAGGTGAGCGCTACCATTAGTCCTGTGTCAACAGTAAAGCATCCTGAGACCATTCATGTGTGGGGTTGCTTCTCAGCCAAGGGAGTGGGCTCACTCACAATTTTGCCTAAGAACACAGCCATGAATAAAGAATGGTACCAAAACACCCTTCGAGAGCAACTTCTCCCAACCATCCAAGAACAGTTTGGTGATGAACAATGCCTTTTCCAGCATGATGGAGCACCGTGCCATAAGGCAAAAATGATAACCAAGTGGCTTGGGGAACAAAACATTGACGTTTTGGGTCCATGGCCAGGAAACTCCCCAGACCTTAATCCCATTGAGAACTTGTGGTCAATCCTCAAGAGGTGGGTGAGCAAACAAAAACCCACAAATTCTGACAAACTCTAAGCATTGATTATGCAAGAATGGGCTGCCATCAGTCAGGATTTGGCCCAGAAGTTGATTGACAACATGCCAGGGGGAATTGCAGAGGTCTTGAAAAGAAGGGCTAACACTGCAAATATTGATTCTTTGCAAAAAATTAAAGTAATTGTCAATAAAAGGCTTTGACACTTATGAAATGCTTGTAATTATACTTCAGTAAACCATAGAAACAGATGACAAAAGATCCACAAACACTGAAGCAGCAAACTTTGAAAACCAATACTTGTGTCATTCTCAAAACTTTTGGCCACGACTGTACCTAGTAGAGGGCCTCTGCCTTTATTATGTAACCATTTCTGTATGTGTACCATATTGAACTGCATATCATCATATTCTTTTGCATCGCATGGTATCGCGTTGAATCAAATCATATTGAATTGCACAATATCGCAATAAGGGTGAATCATATTGTTTGACATTAGGAGTTCCTTCATATGCATCTTTAACATATCGCATCATTAGCAATGCATCAAGATATGCATCTCATTGGCCTCCTTGATGATGATACATATCCCTAGCATAGAGCACGCATAAAGTGCATGCAAACATGCACACAGAGTTGAATCCAAGAAAGAACGCGGGTCAGCTACATGCATGCGGTGTGTGCACCACGTATCTGGATAGAGACACAACATGGCTGCATGCGTGCGCGTGTCCCAAGATGTCTGGCACCAGCTAACGACGCCGGTATCTGCATGTGACATCGGCAGTGTGGCAGTACGCTCCCCGGCGCCTCGCAGCCTGCGGTTTGTGTGGCGGGGGGTGGGGACAGGCATCTCCCTGGAGGTTTGGAAGCGGGGGCGGCTGTCTGGGCTGGGGGGTGGGGGGCTGAGGTGCAGTGGTGGGCTCAGTGGGGTCTCTTCCCCGCCGCTCCCTCGCTGAAGGTACGGGGAGGTGGGGGGGGGTGAAGCCTGTCTTTCTAGGAACCCTGAACCCCGGGGAGGGTCTGAGGGTTCGAGGATTCAGGTTGGGGAGGGCGAGTCATAGAGGGTGACATTTTATGTCGTTTCCCACCTGCCTCTTCTCGTTCTGGCACCAGGTGTGCCCCCCACCCCCCACTCAAACAGCAGCTTCATTTTTTTTGGCTGCTGCACCAGTGTGAAAACCGTTTAGGCAGGCCAGAACCGCTCCTCCCTCAGGGGGAGGAGGTGTGCCTCTCTGGGGACTGAAAGGCGACGAGCCAGATTCTGAATCAGAAGGACGCCGGTCCATCCATCCTCACGTCACCATTGCGGTGTACGGCCCCCTACTCTCCTGTCCGGCCCCCAGTGTTTCTGCAATTTCAAAATTGTGAAAACTCACCCCTTGTTACTTGAATGTGTATGTTGCACAGTGGTCCTGGGGGAACCTTATTTCAGGCCACTGTATACCTGTATATTGTATTGCAATAAAGCCCATTTGAGTTGACTGCAACACTGCAGAGGGTTGATGAATGCAGAGGGACCGTGGGGAGAGTGTTTCTGGTCCTGATGGGCCCAACTTTGGTTTCAGTAGTTCACTTTGTCCTTGCTTATTTGTTACTTGATTCAAACACATTAATCAGAAACAATGTGAACTTCCTGCATCCGTTACAGGGGCCTCGTGCCTGGTAAGGATGTTTTATTTCTACTGTCTATTTCTTATTATTTAGAGGTCAGGGATTTGGGGCCAGCGTTGGACAGCATCAGTGACTCCTCATACAGATTAACTTCTGATAATGACTGTTCTGTGTGCCGATGTTGCTTAAAAGCAGTTTTGATGGGCATCAAGTTCACACAGCTGTGTCACACATTGGCGTTACGCACACGCACACGCGCACACGCGGTGAGCTAACCTTCTCCATTTCCAGCACCTTGTCCTGCATCTCCTTCAGGGCGCCGAGTAGCTCCGCCTCCTGCAGTTTCGACTGCTCCAGCTGCGTCTGCAGGCTGCTCACAAACTGCTCGGTGTACTGCGGAGTACAGGGGGAGGGGACAGCGCTCATTGCATGTCTGCTGGTACACTCAGCATCTGAAAGGTCTGTTTAGCTCTGCGCTGGCTGAATTTCACGGCATGGGCCACGCCACTGACGGCTTTGTTGCGATTTCCTTAAAGGTATGTTATCTTTGCTCACATCTTAAATCGATGTTTCACTCTGCCCGTGAAAAACGGCAACACGAGGCTGACCAGGGCAACCTTGCCGGCCCTCTAACATTCTACATCAGGCTTTCAGTTACCTCCCCTGAGACTGAAGAGATTTGTCATATAACAACCCACTCTGATTTTATCCCAAGGGGACTCTTTGTGAGTCAGAATATACGTTTCGAAGGCCTGTGCAGTCTTCTGGACAACGCTCTACAAGCGCGACTTTAGCGCTGTAATAAAACCATGTACCCAGGCCTCTTGGCTGGTCATAGTGGCCAGTTTCCCCAAATTTACATTTACAGCATTTAGCGGACGCTCTTATCCACAGCGACTTACATTTTTCGAAATTCAGGGACAATCCCCCTGGAGCAAGGTGGGGTTAAGGGTCTTGCTCAGGGACCCAATGATGGTAGTGCCAGAGGTGGGACTCGAACCCGCGATCTCTTGGTCCAGAGGCAAGCATCCTAACCAATAGACCGCCAACACCGCCAAACCAGCGTAGCATCCTGCCTCCACCCCCCCTCCGGTCTGAGAGTCCACCATTCTCATAGGATGCTACTGGCTGTCTGGGAGGGAAGGTGAACCTCTCCATAAACCTTCATATCAGCAGACCTTGTGTGCTAAAAAGCACTAATGAATCTGGCATCTCCAGACCAGCGCAGACAATTCCTTTCCTGGAAACAATGTAAGAATTGTAGAACAGCTAACCGTAATTTAAGAACACTTTTCGCATCTCATTATTCGGTCATTAATTAATAGCGGTTAGAAAACTAAGGCCTACGATTAACAACCCATAAACAGCTGTCGCCTTGAAAATTGTTTGCTTAATATTAGCTAAACCATTTTCCACGTCAGCTTTACACATCCGCAGAAGAGGAGGGAGGAATTTACGCTCATCTTCACTGATAATGAAAACCAATGAACCTCTTAACGACTTCTTCGGCAATATCCATTTCCCCTTTCTGCTTTTCTCATTCTCTGTTTTTGTTCAGCTCGACATACAGGAGGCGTTCACCTCACCACAGACATCGCGGATGAAACCGAAGCAACCGCTCGCTGGACAGGCACTTATCAATTTGTGTCTCTTTGGCAGTGTGTGGCTGTCTTTATTAAATAGTGTGGCGGGTTTTTTCAATTATAAAACAATGCAATATATCCACAAGTATATATTTCTTTAAATTACATGGCACATAACACAAAAAACACAAATCACCCAGATGCACGGCTTTTATTTTATCAACAAAGTAAGTCTTAAAAAGATGCTGTTGGAATGACAACAATATTTCTCCAGACAGCCCCGTCACTCCCTACCAGCATCTTATCCATAATCCTCCTACACCCACCCCCAACTAAACTACTATTTCTAGAATTACTGGATGGATCAACAGGAAATGTCAAAGCCAATAAATGTATTTTTACCCGAATGCTCATGAGTCCCCACTCATGACACGCAACTCTGAAACTACACCTATTCATTTATTGCACATTCCACTTATATGACAATTTGCACAATCGTTCCCTGCAGTAAGGTGGTTAACTGTTCTTTGTAAGTATCTCAATGACCATGACTCATAATGCAGGTCTATGTGTAACGCTGACCTTTCACACAGCACCACAGGGTCCAGTAGGGGTGCTTCCCTACTACAACACACCACTTTGCCAGCACACAGCCTCCTGCTAATCAGGGCATTTGGATGTCGGTGTTTTTGCGAAGATATACAGCAAAGAGTGTTCTGCTGGCGTGACAGTACATTTCTTTATCATATATGTTTTTTCAATCACTGAGCTGTGTGTGTGTGTGTGTGTGTGTAAGTCAGCAAATCAAATTTTGTTTCAAGAGCAATACTGCCAAAACATCAAAGTACAGTTTTTCATGTTTGAGACCCCCCCCCCAATTTTCTCTTAAACTTTTGACTCCCCAAAATGTTGTGTGACTTGTGATTGCGTTTTGATGGACAGATCCATAAACAGTATCCACCTATAGTATCTATAGAATTGTATTCAATTAACTGCATTCAAACAGACTTTTCTAGCAAGTGTTACAATCAGCCCCACCCATGGGTTAAGCTGTAACATTTCACTTCCCCCCCCACTTTCAGTGCAATTGTACAAGAACAGTACGTCCTAGAAACAAACTTTGAGTGTTCATTTGAAGCAGAAATATGTATGGTGCTTGAATAAAAATATGATTAAATCTATTTTTTTTTAAAACCAAAATGCTAGGCTGGCCCCGTGCTCCCTTATATTCTTTATATGTATAAATATTCATATTCTACTTATTTCTCATTCGCACCATGACCTTTTCTGTGACATAATAATAAGAATTGAAACAGACACACCAATGGTATAACTCAGTAACTATCACATATTATACAGACACATACAGACCCCGCTGTGATTTTCTTCCGAGATCAAATGTTACTGCTACCTAGATCATTTTGACTGCACGGAAAACTGCCCCACAGGCAGAGTAGGGTGCACATAAAATCTGTATATACCAGATCCCAAACTTGTGATAACTAAGCACTAGCAAACCACCAAACATTTGCTATATTAGCATTTTAATTTTGGAAATAAGCATATATTTATTAAAACCGCTGGACTAGTTAAGATGATCATGCATACAAATGGCAAAGATGATGACAAAAAATTACAATGATGCATTTCCTCCACCCCCACTCCCCTATTTAATCACTTCTCCTCCCACACCCCCAAACTCCATCTTAAGCCCCCCTACAGTAGCCTTGGGTGGTACAGAATTTTTCATACCATCATATTATTCATATAGGTGGGCACAATACTTTCACAGCACGAAAATTCTGTGGTAAACGGAAAAAATTACTTTAATACTGCACAAGGTTAGCTTACACTACCCCTATGTCTCCAAAAAATGAAATTTAAAATAAAATGATCTTTTATTAACAATTTGTACACAAATATAGCTACACTGGAATGCTTCTTTTCACATATCCTATCTCTCTCTCTCTCTCTCTCACACACACACACACACACACACAGTTGAGAGTGAAGTTTTGGGTCCAAATACAGGGTCAGGTCATTTACCCAGCACTTCTGAAACACTTTGTGTGACTTGTCTAAATACAGTTAGGTTCACCAGGTCTGCACCTGTACTTTCATGTGCCACCACTGACTAAGACTATGCTAAATGACACTGGGAAAAAAAATGAGGGGGACTGGGAATGAGAAAAATATAAAACTTTAAACTTTAATTTTAGAATTTCCATAAAATCACCTTGTGGAGAACCACCGACCCGTACAATGGTCCTAGAAAGTTTACAGAAAGATCCACGGAATATGTTTAGATGGCAGATGAATTAGAATAGAAATCCCTTCGGCTTCCATCCGATGCCGTTTTTCCCCAGCCTCTGCTTCCACCCATCACTGCTATTTGAAATCCCAGGCCATTTATCTCAGGTCTGTCAGGGGTAGATCTATTTAATGTTTTTGTGAAGTGGTAATAAGATCCATCAACGATCTAATAGAGTAAACATAGTGTTAATATTTAACAGATAAGGCCCATTACCTCGTGAACGGGATGAATCTAAATAAGTCACCTGAGCTGCACTTGTCACTCAGCATCATTGCTACCAATTTGATGCAATTTGAAAAAGCCCAGATCTTCACAATGTGTCTGCAAAGGCTGAAAAACATCAGTCAAATACTTTTTGAGTTACCATGCTAAGGGAATTAAATGTCTGACAGTGCCCTATTGCTTTCATTATGCGCCGTTCCATTTTGGGGTGATCTGTGTCAAAATTTGATCGCTTAGTTTGTCAACCATACAATGTGTCTGCAAAGTTTGAAAAATATCTGTAAAACACTTTGAGTTACTGTGTTCACATGACCAAGTGTCTTCTACAGCTGACCTTGACTTCCTTAGCTGCCACATAGAAGTGTCTCATTTATCAAAGTGCATAGAATAAATTCTTAAAAATGTGTGTGTGCACGAACTACCGATATACACAGGAAAATTGGGATTTATCATTAATGCATACAAACAGCCATATGAAGTGAGCGTTAATACATATCACGCATTCTAAATATGACTAATTTAAATAAACCCCCTCAATGAACCATTTACTGAAACATATAACGTCCGAATAACACACATCGAACCGCACTTGGGAGAATGTGTTGCAGAAACGGAAACCGAACAGATATATAGAGTTATATCCTTATTCCTGTTTGTAATATATTTTGCACTATATGCTTATTTTATTTTGTAACTATTTTGCTATTAAGAAATTAAGGTTAAAAAAAAAAATGAAAGTTAAACTGTGAAGGGGGGAACTGAACTTCACAGAAAATAAGGTGGATGTTCTTCTGGAAATAATAGAAAAAAAACAAATAGGTACGGTTTGGATACGTAACCAGTGGCCTTTCAAAGAAAGAGCATGGGACAGGTGTCATATGCAGTTAATGCAGTGTCACCTGTGACGAGAATGGCGGCAAAAGTGAGGATGTGATTCGACCTGAAAATGACCACCAAAAAAGGGATCGCAGCCCAGAGTTTCCATGTCCGGGCTACAGTGGGCGGCCCAAGCACCATGTCAGTGTCACCTCTGCATGGTAAAATAGCCGCCATCATAGGCAAAACATCCCTAAGAGGAAACATTCCGGATGGTGACATTGACAGTGCAGCTCCATCGCCCGTGGATGAGGCCAGCCAATCAGAAATAGGTGAGATACTTTTTGGTGGCGTTTAGCTGGCAACAGCAAATAATGTGTGTCATATGCCGACAAGAGAATATTGCCAAAATATTGTGAATATTGTCTTGTAAGGCATATATTTAGGTGACAATGATATTGGCTATTGGCTATTTCTTTGGGCATAGACCTTGTATGACTTTGGAATGATTCCATTCTAGTTCATTATCAGTAACAAGTTTCTGCAAAGTTTGAAAGAGACTCATCAAATACTTTGAGTAATAGTATTAACGAGATGAAGTGTCTGAAACTGCCCTTTTCATTGCTAACACTATGTGACACTGCTTCAAATTTGGTGCGATCTGTATAAAAATGTAATCAATTCTAGGTCGTCACCTAGATAAAGTCTGAAAAAGATCTGTGATTGTTAATGTGATAGCTTAAAAAAACTAAGTGTCTGCAGGGGTGGACCAGTCCAAAAGCCATAGGCCTATATATTCCTAATCCAGGGAATACAATTGCAATACAAAACATAGGAAACTTGGTATACGTGCATTCCCAGAATGAACCACAGTGAGAGACCTCTGTACCAGTTTTTGTGCTTGGAATTTCTTCATCTAATACCAGTATTCAGATTTGATTGCATTCATTAGTGAACATGCAAAAACTGAAAATCAAAAATTGGGGCACATACTCATTCACTACCCCGCAATTAAAAGTACTGCAACTACAGTAAGGCTGTTGTCTGTTCCCATACAATAATCATACAGACAGTAACTTATTATTATTATTCAGAAAATGACCTTACTGTAAAACTAAAGCTCTTCAAACAAAACCCAGCCCTCTAGGGGGCAGCAGCGAGCGTGGCTTTCAAGAGACCACAGTTTTCCCAGAGAGGCTCAGGTGGCCCACTGGGTGTCGGTGAGTCAGTCCATGGCACATAAAGCGTAAATAAAAAGAAGGAGAAGTGTGGTTCTGAGTACTCTGTGGGGCTGTGGTCAGGGCAGGGTTGTGCTTTGTGTCACGGGCCGCAGGAACGGCACAGCGGCTCGTTCTCACGGCCAACGTCTCTCTGTTTTGCTCTCACACACCCCCAAAGCAGCCAGCTCTCTCTCTCGCTCTCTCTCTGCTGGGCACAGGGTGAAAAGGTCACCCAGCGGGCGGTGCACTTCCTGACAAGCAGCAGCATTTCTGTCTTTTTCACCTTTCGATAGAGAAATGAGAAGGGAAAGTGGGAGCCGCGGGAGGACCTGGGAGCCTGGCCCAGTCCGGCCCAGTCCGGCCCAGTCCGGCCCAGCCTAACCATGGGGGCCATGTCGACCTGCTGGCAAGGACCCGGCTGCGTTTAGCATGAGGGTGGAGACGGGTGGGATCGAGGTGTAAGTCACATGGTGTTGCACCACTATTTATTTACACTTTTCAGTTTAAGTACAAGTACTGTTTTCTGGGAGAAAATCCTTTGACGAATAAGCCTAGATGGGCGGAGACAATGAGGATGTCCTGCTGCCCCACCCCATACCAATGCACTGGTGGACAATGGCAGGTGGGAAAGCACAGTGGGGACCCCCCCCCCCCCAGCTGGTCTCACAGCAGCAGTGGAAGTGACTGGGCAAGGGTGTAGGAGGCAAGGTACATGAGAACCCCGAGGTACTACTGTCCCCACGGTCTTCATGACTTTCCCTCCCTCGCTGACACTCACACACAGGAGAGTCGGGGTTCCAGTCCCAAGGTGGATTACGACACATTCAGATCGATTAGAATAATAACGCCCATGTTCTGTCTAACGCCGCGTCTGGATTCTGAGAAGCCAGAACTGGAGTTAGAGTCTCAATAAGAAAGCTAGAAAAAAAAAAAACAAAAAGAAAAAAATAAGGGCAGATTCGGCAGATGAAAAGATAGAGTGAAAGATGACTGGAAGCCTTCCTCCGTTCCCAGACAGCAGGCCCCTTCTGATAACCCTGCTCTCATGAGCAAAAGAAACAGAAAACAAATGAATAGCAGGCAGTAAATCTGGCACAGAGCAGGAGAGCTGAGCCGACTCAACACTGAAGGCACAAACAGGTCGTATCTCACTCTTTCAAAGAGTCTGCTTGTAAAATAACTGGTCTGTTCAGATCTATTCAAGTTACACTTAACTGCTGGATGCACCATACATTTCTTTCTGGAAAAATATCTCACAATAATTATTGCCGTCGCATCCATTTCCTCACTTTCCTTAAAGCAATACTTCAAAATTCTTGCCTTCCCATGTGACACAAACTAAACGGCTACACCAACAAGTTGTTTGGACAGATACTGGGTCTATAAGAGATTCTTTGGGACCTACACTGACTCAAGTGAATTGACTCAAGGCCACAGCAGCTGTGCAGAAAATGGGATGTGTCTCGGCATCAGTCCCTCCCAGCTTCAGCGTGACACAAACTCCCACTAAACTGCCCTTGGCAGAACAGATTCATCAAAAATTCATCGGTTTAATCTTACTAAATTTATGTAAAATAGCATAAAATATCCATAGAATGTACAGTACCATCACATGACCTGGTCACCTGACCTAAGCACAGTACATTTGGTTTGGAGGAGGTTGACCAAATAATGGAGGAAAAGCAGCCAATGAGTACTTGGCATATATGTGGGACCTCCTTCAGGATAGCTGGTCAAGCATCCCAGGAGGCCACCTCATGGAACTGGAGACCGTAGGGTCAGCCAGTCCCTGGAGTGATTGGGGTTAAGTTAAAAATTTGAATACAACTTTACGTTATTTGCTTACAGGAAAGCTCATTTGCTTACAGGAAAGCTTATTTGCTTTTCCATTATATTGTACCTCTGCATTTTTGTGTGGACAGCAAAGTAAGACTTTCATTGCACAGAGAAATGCACTTTTCTACTGTACATGTGACAATAAACGCTTTGAATCTTGAAAATCCATTTCAGAGAAATAGGTGGGTTGCAGATTCTTGTGCTTCTAGGAAAAACACCAACACCTGATCACAGGAGCCTGACTATACTCACTTTTTTTTTTGTTATAAGCTGCAAGAGAGTCATAAATAAAAAGTGGGACAATCCACTCCACTTTATAAATCCATTACTGAAGGAGTGAATAGAAACATAGAAAAAAAATGAATATGAAGCTTCTGTTTAACACTGAGGGAAAATGAGAATTTAATTAATTAGGTGAAAAATGAAGTTTGAATTTGATAATGTGTGGCCAAATGGTGAAGCAGCTGGAAGCCTAAAGTCACGCGTTCATTGATGCGGACAGAGGTTGGCTGAGAGCCTGAATCTGTAAGGAGCGGCTACATCAGGTGTGTCATAAAGAAAAGGAGACTCGTCATTTCTGGCCTCTCAGAGAAAGCAGCAGCGAAAAACAGGAGAGAGAAAACTCCATCAGTCAGCGTGTGAAGCTCAGTGCTGCCCAGGGCTACAGAAGATGCTTTTATCTCCAGGACGGCAGAGCTCGGAACCTCTCAGAAGGTTGCAGCTCTGTAACACGATCCAGTACTTTGTGTCAAGTCTGCTCTGAACATCCCACCTTCGGGACCGAGACCAAGGGACGGCAGACAAGCTCCTTAACTCCCTCACCTTTGACCAGCACACTTCTAAAAGAAATATAGTCTCAGGACCTGCACTATATGGGCAATAGTATTGGGACAAACCTCTAAATCAGTGAATTCAGAGGTTTCATTCAGACCCATCGCCACAGGTATATAAAATCAAAGACCAAGCCATGCAGTCAGAGTTACAAACATTTGTGAAAGAATGGGTCGTTCTGAAGAGCTCAGTGAATTCAAGCGTGATACTGTCACAGGATGCCACCTTTGTGTCATTTTGTGAAATTTCTTCCCTGCTAGATACTCCAACATTCAGCTGTAAATGGTATTCCTGCAAAGTTTAAGAACAGAAACTCGGCCACGAAGTGGCAGAACACGTAAAGCTTCAGAGCGGCGTCCTGAGCGCTGAGGCACATAGTGTGTAAGTCGCCGGCACTCTATTCACCCAATAACTGCAGAGCCCAAAGTTCCTCTGGCATTAACTACAGCACAAAAACTGCGCCCAGAGCTTCATGGAATGGGCTTCCATGACTGAGCAGCTGCACGCAAGTCTCACATCACCAAACGCAATGCCAAGCATCAGATGGAGTAGTGTAGAGCACACTGTCACTGGACTCTGGAGCAGTAGAAACGTGTTCTGTGGAGTGATGAATCAGGCTTGGCAATCTGATGGATGAGTCTGGGTGTGGCAGATGCCAGGAGAACGTTACCTGCCTGACTGCGTTGTGCCAACTGTACAGTTTGGTGGAGGAGGGATAATGGTACGGGGTTTCTCAGGGGTTGATCTAGGCCCCTTAGTTCCAGTGAAGGGAACTCTTAATGCTTCAGCCTACAAAGACATTTTGGACAATTCTTTGCTTATAACTTTGTGGGAACAGTTTGGGGAAGGGCCTTTTCTGTTCCAGTGTGACTGAGCCGCAGTGCACAAAGCAAGGCCCATTAACACATGGTTGGGTGAGTTTGGCGTGGAAGAACTTGACCCCACAAAGAGCCCTGACCTCAATCCCACTGAACACCTTTGGGATGAACTAGAAAAAATAAACACAAGTCTAGACTTTGTCGACATTTGAAAGCCTGCAAGGTCTTTGCTGTACAATCAAAGGGCAAAGCGGAGTCTACGAGTCTAAGCAAACGAGGGGGGAAGGCAGAACATGGAAAACCCTTTTCGCACATAGACACCCCACCCTTGACACCATAAGTGACACAGTACATTTTAAAGCGAGTGTCAAACCACAGACTCTTTCTGACCGAAGTTATGCACAGCCTTATTCCCGCGCCATAACAACATACATAAGCCACAGCTCCATACATCATACATACATACATACATACATACATACTACATTTATACTTATTTGTTCATTTCGGCTCAACCTCCTTTGCACTGCTATAAGCAAATGAATCGCCCACCCCCCGCCCCCCGGATCAATGAAGTATACAAATATGTATGTCTCTCTCTATATCAGTGTTTCTCAAACTACTCCTCGGGGACCCCCCCCAGAGAGTCCATGTTTTTCCTCTCTCCCAATTCCCTGAAACAAATGACATTTAAGGATTATTAATTCATAATCACTAACCATCTGAGCTTCTGAGCCACTCCCTTGGTGGTTCATTGCTATTAAAGCCAGGAGGATCAAATTTCTGGTCTGACCAACACAGACCTAAAATCAGGCAATCAAGCAAACGGTAAAAAAAAAAAAAGAAAGAAACGCAGGAACGCGTGAAAGTGCCAGAGGGACAGCGGCACGTGAAGCCGAACATGAATGGTAAGGGGGCCGGGGTGGGCAAGGCCCACCAAAGCACACAGATGTACATGCGTGTTTCCTGCCACCCCGACAGTGAAGGCAGACCCAGATCCTGGCTGTCTCACAGCTGTGCTTCTCTCCCACTCCAACACGGCACTCGCTGCTGCCGCCGCCTCTGCCTTCGCTCCCACTCTCTGCCGCACTGGGAAAACATGACCGGGAATGTCGGCCCAGGAGTGGAACGGCGAGGCTGGGGGGGTGGTCCGGGCCGTGTTCCGCTGGTACTATGGGAAAGGCCCCAGTGACCCAAATAAGAGCAGAAACACACCTGCCAGCCTGCCCGTTATTACCACAGAGCCACAGGGCTCCGTTTCAGGCAGACACACGCAGTGCACACATACACAGAGCGCACACACACACACACACACAGCACACATTAGGTATTCATATCTTTGTGGCAACATTTCTATAGGCATAACCTTAATCACAACTATGACAACCTTTGCAGTTTTTTTCATTGCACTTTTTTATAATTGAGGTTATCGTATGTGAACATTTTTTCAGCCCCCACAAGTATAAAAAAAATTATAGGTTTTTACTACGCAGTGAGGAAATCGATCCCCACAATGCAATAATTACAAAAACCATCTGCGCGCGCGCGCGCACACACACACACCCCCACACACACCCACACCCACACACCCCCACACACACACATACATAAACACTGACAGGAACATGAAATATTTGCAGAAAACCTTACAAAAATAACTGAAGTGTTTGCTAAAGGCAGAAATGGCCCACATACAGCCTACGCATACCCAGTGATGCAGAGACACCAAGTTTGCTGTTCTGTGTCTCTCTCAAATGCACACCTGAAGATGTGGGCTAACTGGCACACACACAGACACACTCCTGTACAGAACAGTGTGGTCCTGCTCTGCTGGATTTCAGCCCAGGGCTCAGCATCGTATTTAATAAAAAAAAGTCACATCCTCACTAGCTAATTCTGTCTCCGCTCGTACCTTTTTCACACAAAATCTATCCCACGCCATTCAGCCCCTGCCTCTTACATACTGTCCAGGCAAGTGAACTAAAATGATCCTTTACAATCAACATCACCAGTTTTTTTTTTTTTTGCTCCACGATCACGGTTTCCCAGAATACACATTGCGGACAGCTCTGAGAAGGCTGCCAGCAGGGTATTAATACATTTCCCTGTATGAGTCCTCAACGCTTAGACCACATGCGAAAGCCAACAAAAAACACAGGATTTTCAAAAGTGCTAAGGGGGCTTTTTAGCTGTGGCTATCCTACATGTACTCTGCTCATGTTTTTTTTGTTGTTTATACA
>JAODLD010000101.1:8614509-8632142 GCA_026781065.1 Mormyrops boulengeri
CCCGCCCCCCCCCCCCCCCCCCCCCCCCCCCCCCCCCGGGAGCCAGTGTGGGGCACAAACCATGGGTACACCTTGGACGGCCCAATATCCATTTCTTCATCAGTTAATTTGGGATGATGTGGGTAAGGGTTCAAAGGCCCTATACTGTAATTGTAACGTGGCGTTTCTTTACTGATATTAAACATAACCCAGACTAATTCAGGTCTTGGTTTTGCTTTTTAAATACAGCACGATGGCTAGATTGCAGGAGCCAGTGGCATTGCTCAGCAATGTCGCTTCCTTGCAGCACCAGCTGGAAAGCTTGTGCTCTGTGGCGATTTCCTGCAGCCTTCAGGCAACAAAGAGCGACATGCAGGAGCTTCAAGTTGGACTCGTTATGCTTCTCATATCCTAGCCTTTGTTTCCCGGCTCGGGGAGAGTACACCTTACACACACCCCATTTGTTTCCACTCCTTGCACTCTTGTGAGTTTGACCATCGCTGTACATTTTAAATTTAATTAATCATAGGTTCAGTACAATGGCAACAGTGATCCTTGTAACTATAAATATTTATTGTTATGAATAATGGTTTAAGAAAGCCAACCAAAACTTGCAAATCACTAGGTTACAATTGATCTTAAGACATCAATACTAAGGGTGTAATAACAACAGACCTTTAAGATCTCTTTATGTTCACACACAAAGACAGACTGAGCTATACTCTCAGTTCTTTAAACGTTAACATTAGCCACCCTCCTTGGAGTCCAGCTGCACTCCACTTTCAAAGCAGAGTCAGTCCCTCTTCCCTCAACAACTCCCCAACCCCAGGATGTTCAGTGGTCCTAAAATGGCATGATTTTACTCTCAGAGTATGTCCATCTATGTACCTTCTGTACCGTCAGCCTGTTTCAGGCTCCCCATCCGGTGGCTACCAGCCATTGCTCAGAAACATGGCAGATGCTTCCAGTCTTATGACCTCTTCCTTGTCTGAAGCACACGCTATACTTAGGGCTGTCAGTCACCACTGTTTTTTGTCCTGCGGTAAAGGGGAGATAAGGTGTAAAAGGGGTTTGCAAATTAAAAAGTAAGAACAGAGTAAGAATTAAAGACTGCAACGGAAATGTGAGCATGTGAAGGAAATGTGAAGGAGCAGGGAGACATATCTGTTTGCTCATGTTATCTGAACTTCGTAGATGCTGGATTTTGATATCAGAAATATTATTTTCATTATCCCATTTTTTCACATTAACTATCACCAGATACAATATGAATTATCCATGTTTATACCCAGATTATGATTTCTTTATATACTTTGGGGAAACACTGATGAACCAAGAACACAACGCAGTTCCAAACCACCCTAGTGAAGATGGTACAGGCAGCAATGAGTAGATCTAAATTTAATAATTCACTTAGTTATTATGCCGTATCTGCAAAAGTGTAAAAAATTTTTACGAGTTTGCTCCACTTAACTGTTGCTCTTCTACAGTTCCACAATTATTTGGAAAAAACGCAGACATGTAAATTATAATAATCCCTTAGGTAAAAAAAAACTATGTTATTAGCTATGAAACTAATGCAATTTCAATCTGTTGTTGTCAGACTACAATAGAGAAACACATATTCACATTTAATGTTATAATGTTAAAATAAATGTTATAATTCAAGGTAAATTAATGCAACTCCAGATATATTAAGGCCAGACTGTTGCTTTATGTGCAACCTATTGCAGTGAATTTGATTCTCAGCTGTGTAACTAGATTGTTATTCTCTGGTTCAGTTATTTCCGATATTTTCAAAACTGGGTGGATCAGAAATTACTTATTGAATCTATTGAGGGTGCTGATTCTTGATTCTCCGATCCCATCGATACATCTATGGATAGGATTCCAGTCCAATAAAGGGCAATGTAAGCTACATGTCGCCAAACTATTCTTCTGATGGTAGATGAATTTCCCCATGAATAAGTACTCACATAGACCTCATCCTAAATGTGGAAGATTCATTACCTAAACAGAAATCACAAATAGTTATATAACAATGCAGAAACATAAACTGAGCTTTGACAGCATTGTTTCATCTGCAATTAAACAGATTCAAATCACAGAACCCCATAGTTTTACCAGTGCAATAATATTTTACGTGCAAAGTCTTTACACAGCCAAACATTATACGGTCCTGCTGAATCTGTGAAATATTTTGAGAATCATTTGGCTTCAAATAATTCTATTTCCAGAAGCCGATTAAATACAGGATTGTCAAATCAGTAAGGGGTACTTGTACACTATACACTCCATTACTATAAACTGCTGAAAAATGACTCAAGTGCTTCAAAACAGTTGCAGCTGCGTAAGTAGAATAAAGGATATCAGTAAGAACTGTCCATCTCAAGACAACGTGATTGGTTCACATTTTATCCTAAGCTGAACATGCCCGGTACAAAAAAATGCTAGTTCAGTGGGGCACTGAGATCTTCATTTGTGGTTTTTATTATATATTAAGTGGTAACCTTACAAATCATGTACCGCAGTTTGATAGTTTACCGAGGGAATACACAGCAGTTTGGACGAAGATAATAACCAAAAACAGCGTTACATAATTAAGTTGACTTGCTTAATGACGTTTATATCTAGCTTTCAACTTCATGAGAAAGAACAATTTTGAACGTTTTAACCTGTAATTTTACAACTGAAGCAAGCTTGCTAAAACAGTGCCAAATCGTTTACTGTAATGTGTAAATTATTGTTGTGAGTTTTGCGTGGGACAGCATTTAATGTGCTGTACTGATCTATTCAATATATTTTCTGTTTTCTCTCTGTCGATAGTTGCATGACAGTAAGGTAACTCCGCCACTTTCATTTCATTTATTAAGTAAAGCTACGTCGTCAGTTCTACTTCCGAGCGGGTAAGATAAGGCCCACCTACTTTTCGACGTTGTTCTTTTGATTGGCATGTCAAAGGACCATTCACAATAAGGATAATGAAACTTCGTGAAGATTGGCTTGTAAATTAGCCAATGGAAACAGTAGATATTTCGAGGCGGCAGCCCCGGAAACTAGTATAAACTTGAGGCCTGCCCATGTGGGTTGTAGCATTGTCGGAGCGGATTTGAATCGTCACTGGAAGGTAAGGGCAATCAAATGAAAGATATGTGCTGAACTGAGGCAAAGTTACTATTTAGTTATAGACTTATTACAAATTATATACTTATTCGTTCTAAAGTGAAGATTTTTATTGTGTCGATTGCGTACAATGTAGGAAATCGTGCGTTTTAAACGGAAAGCGGGGTTTGGCTAATGTGCTAAATGCTATGTTCATAGAATGGTTATCCGGGTCTTATTCGATCTAGTCCTTAAACCTACAAATTATAGTTTAGTAGTATGTACTTTCTACTGCCAAACGGTTTGAACTGCTGCACTGAAAATGCAGGTCCGTGTGATCCATTGTAATAATTAACATTATAATGCGGAGGCGAACTTTGAATTAACTGACGCAGGATCTTTTGTTTGTATGGGTAAGCTGATGCCAGCCAGCATGGTCACAAGTGTCACAGCTTGAGCCTTAGAGGGTACTCTATTTTCCAGTATTTGGTCAAATTTAGTGTCACATTAACATGGAAGCTGTGGGAGCCTTGTCGAGTTTTCTCACAGAGTGGCCCGGCGACTGCTAATGTGTAAAGTTTCCTTTTCCGCCAAGACAGACTGTGGCCGGATTATGGCCTAGTTTCTCGCCTACCGGTGCCTGGAGTCCTCTTCTCGTGACGATCTAACCGGAATGGCACGTCCTTACAAAGCCTTTCCTCGAGGCGATGGGGGTCTTTACAGTTCAATTCTATTTTTGGCGATTGAGTTATTTTAATCTACATTTAATGTTTCTACCCTAACAGCATAATTCAACTAATGTCATTAGCTATACTGCGTTCGTTTTGCCTGTGCTCAAATAGCACGTATTACTCTATCCTGCCGGGGCATTTTGCTATCAATAGCCTATTAGACGCTTCATTAAAGCTTTCGTAAATGATTATAATAAAGATGTGCCGGTTTGGGAGTGGAATTCCACGTAAGCCGTCCGACATGTTTACGCGCACAATGAATGCCTTCGTATCCTTGCAATTCGTGACTCAACCATTGTGTTTTTATAGTGCTGACATTTAAAGTATTACTGCATGTTTACATTTGCTGGTTTAAAGAAGCAAGTAGGCGTTTACAGTCTTTAATGTACCGATGTGGAACTAATTCTTCGGATAATTTTATGCCATATGAGGGAAAAGTTCATTAACGACAGCGTTGTCGTCAATAGCATGGCCGAGAACGATGTTGACAACGAGCTGTTGGACTATGAGGAGGACGAGGAGCCGCAGGCAGCCCCGGAGAGCGCAGCCCCCGCAGGGAAGAAGGAGGTGAAAGGCTCCTATGTCTCCATCCACAGCTCTGGTTTCCGAGACTTCCTGCTTAAGCCTGAGCTGCTGCGTGCCATCGTGGACTGTGGCTTTGAGCATCCATCTGAAGGTATTGCTCTTGTAGCTCGACAATTACAGCACTGTGCTAACAAAGAAAGGATGTGGGTTCCAATCCCAGAGAGAACATAAAAAAAGCTGTAACCCATCCCTCTACTGTAAGTTTGTTAGGAAAAGAAATGTCATACAAAATGTAAAGGTGGAAGGCATGAGGATGGAGGGGTAGGGTGCTTGTTATACAGGTTTCAGAGTCTGCTGCCCTTTCCCTGGCTCTGCCTGGGTGTAGGGGGTGTGGTCTCTTGCTGAATGAAGCACCCTCCTAACCTTATGCATGGATTAATTTTTCAGTCCAGCACGAGTGTATCCCTCAGGCCATCCTGGGCATGGACATCCTGTGCCAGGCCAAGTCTGGCATGGGCAAGACGGCCGTGTTTGTGCTCGCCACCCTGCAGCAGATCGAACCTGTGGATGGCCAGGTGAGTGTTTGTCGCTCAGTGTCAGTGAAACGTCTGTGTTGCATGGTACCAATGTAGAGAGTGTGCTGTGTGATGACTGATTATTGGTTTCTTGTATTTCCTGTTGGCCATGTGACCTTGTGATTCTGTCTCATCCTAGCTGTCCAGGCATGTTAAATAGCAGCTCTCTGTATGCGGTCAGAACCACCTGGTGGTTGCAGGGGAGGCAGGCGTAGTAAGGAAAACAGACATGGCAAAATGAATGTAGTTTTTGTGAGACCTGGTTGTTGAGATTTATGATGTACTGGCCTGATGTTTGATAATGCAAGGGCCTTTGGATGAGTTGTGTGTCTTTAGGTCCCTCGATCTGGAGCATGTGGCTTAAGGCTGCTTTATACTTCTGGGTGGATTGTACGCTGAGGCCCTGATGCCTGTAGTGGTGTGTGTGTATGTGGCTACAATGTAGAATACACGGCTACCTACGGCATAGAATCTGTCTTCATGGTCCACTTGTGATCTGTGAAGTACGCATGTTGTGATATGAGGAGAGAAGTCACGGTTTGTCTAATGGGAGAGCATGGCTTTGGAAAATGTATACACAGACGCTCCTCTACTTAGGAACTTTCAGAAATATGAACGAAGAGAATTCTAAGTCCAAATTGTGTCGATTGGGCTCCCGTTTCTTGTCCCCAAAATATTATTTTTTTTTTTTGCGCCCCAATTCCACCTAAAATGACTTCTGGTCGCTTCTCCTGCCGCACAGCAGCGTAGCGTGCGTACTCCTAGCATACTTGTTCTTTGTACTTGCGTATACCCTTAAAATGATGTTGAATGACATTACGAACATTTCAAGTTACGAGCGGCCATTCGGAACGTATCTCGTCTGCAAGTAGAGGAGCATCTGTACTAGGGCTGGGACGATTATTCGACGTAATCGACGATGTCGATTGTAAAAATGCGTCGCCGTGGAATTTCAGTGTCGACTCGTCATGTAAAACTATGTAAACATTTTGTAAGTGATAAGCTAAATGCATTGTAATGGAAAGTACTTTATCCCCTCCGGAGCATGTTAACGCTGTGCTTTTAAGAATCGCGCAATAAAACAGTCTGCTAATAACTGAACTTTACTGTCCACCTTATGATCTCACCATTTGAGAGCTACAATATTTTATTTATTGGACCTGCGGCATGGTTTTCATTTACGATACAAAGTTATTCCACTAATAAGCTGACTAGTTGTTTCACTGCTGGCACCGTTAAAACTATATCGATTATAGACTTGATTCCAAAATAGTTTTGTCTAATATTGCCGGTGCCGGCAGTGCCACACTATTTTGTAAGGCATGCACTGGCCAATCATGTAGCACTTCTCTCATAAATATTAATAAGACATCTCCTACCACCCTGCAAAAAGGAAATTTGCTGCCCGCCCCGCCCCCCGCGCACAAGGCAACATGGCTGCGTCTACCAGCAGAGCTCCGGAGCCTCCGGAGAAACACGCAGCAAAAAGGGTTACACACAGTCTTCCAAAGTTTGGGAATACTTCAGTCATGACACCTTTTTTGCACCTCTACTGTAGTTGATGTTAATCACGCTGTCTTATATTTTCTGTTGACTTATTCTGTCATGTAAGAGTGAGCCAAATTATCGTTTGACTACTCTTACACACTGTTGCCAATATCGTTCCTTGCTCACTGAAGTAAGCTTAACTATAGGCTATCTTTGCTAGTGTTTGTAAAAAAACGTCTCTAGTTGTGAAATCATTCCATGTTTTAGCATCTATTTCAACATTAAAGTCAAATTGGTGTACTAAAATAATTAAGTAAAAACTATTGCAGTGATTATTAACTTCAGTCTAACAGAAATCCTATTGAATCTCTTAAGATTTGCCTTTTTTGTTAATGCTCTAATGTTTAAGAAATGTTTTAATAAATTAAAATGTTAATGAGAATTTCAGATTGTGTGGAGGGGAGGGGTAAATTTGTTGTATTAAATGACTAACTTAAATTTATTGATCAGCAATTATTTTCATCATCAGATCAATCGAAAAATTAGATGTTAGATTAGTCAAATAATCGAAAAAATAATCGCTAGATTAATCGTTTAAAGAATAATCGTTTGGGACAGCACTAGTCTGTATTGATCCTTGTCAGTACACTGCTGTTTCTCCTCCATACTGCATTTGACTACTCAATGAATGCACTAAAAATGACTGAGTGAAGTAAGTGTCTTGAGTTACATAATTATAGTTGGAATAGTTTGACCAGACAGGGTTGATCCTACTCGTCTTTGGGGTCATGCACCCTAGGGTGGTCCCAAAAAAATTAAGCTCACCAAACATGACCATGAAGTCTTGTTCTGTGTCTGGCCACTGTAAATCGTGCCAAATTATAAACCTTTTGGTGAACCTTTAGAGGTCACCGAAAGATCGATAATTTAATACACAAAATGAAAATGCAGAATTAAAATGAATTTTCCACCAAACTTTGAACTGTGAACAAAGGCGCATGGAAAGAAGTTGCAATGCATACTTGCTTATTTACTGCTGAAAATAGACCTGTTTGCTTTCCATATGCATCATAAAGCTCCATCAGTATGTGAATGCCACAGTCTATTTGCTGACTTGGTATTCTTGCACAAGAATTGTCCAACTGGAAATTTGGCATGTCAAGTTGAGCTGCCTCTTTCAGAGCAGCCTTTTTTTTAATCGAAGTCAAAGAACGTCACCATTGGTCTGTTTCCCTAATCAGGTGTAGGGTTATTTGGGTTCTTCTGTCTTCCTGAGATGTAGTCTCCCTCCCTAAACGTCTCCATGTGATTGTGACGCAATGGCTTCCCGCAGGTCTCTGTGCTGGTGATGTGCCATACACGAGAGCTGGCCTTCCAGATCAGCAAGGAGTACGAGCGCTTCTCCAAGTACATGCCCACAGTCAAGGTAGCTGTGTTTTTTGGTGGGTTGTCTATCAAAAAGGACGAGGAGGTCCTAAAGAAGAACTGCCCCCATATCGTGGTGGGTACCCCTGGCCGCATCCTCGCCCTCATCCGAAACAAGACCCTCAACCTCAAGAATGTTAAGCACTTTGTCCTGGATGAGTGCGACAAGATGCTGGAGCAGCTGGGTGCGTTTGTCCTTCTTTGCAATGGAATAAAGTTTTCTTAGTGGCTCCGGTGTTCCATTTCTGTGTGCCACGGAACCTCATTTTAATCCCTTTCCACCTTTCAGATATGAGGCGTGATGTTCAGGACATCTTCAGGCTGACGCCCCACGAGAAGCAGTGCATGATGTTCAGCGCCACCCTCAGCAAGGAGATCCGACCGGTCTGCCGCAAGTTTATGCAGGATGTAAGTCTTTTGATTTGACCCGATGTCGTGACATGGCCTGTTCAGAGGAATTAATTACCAGGAACACCCTTGATGTCAAAGTGAGCGAGTTTTGGTGTAGCAGCTGTGCATCTCTTGCTCTTGTAAATAATGCTTGGCTCATCTTCCCTAAGCCCATGGAGGTGTTTGTGGATGATGAGACCAAGCTGACCCTCCACGGTCTACAGCAGTACTATTGCAAGCTGAAGGACAGTGAGAAGAACCGCAAGCTCTTCGACCTGCTCGACGTGCTGGAGTTCAATCAGGTACCCGAGTGATCTACCCTGTGGTTGACTGTTTGAGAGGTGGTGTGACACGGATGTCTCATGGGCTAAATAGCGTCCTGTAGGCACCGTCGTCTTCGGGTTGAGTGTAGCGTGTTTACGAGGTGATCTTTTGGGTTTTAATACGGTGTAATTGGTGGGGGTAAAATTCTCTCTGCTATTTCTGTGACTGCCGTATTTAGTCGTCTTTATAAATAGTGCAGTTAGTATAATTGGTAGTTAAGGGTAGGGAATGAGCTGGCTTCTAGAAATGGCTTGAGATCCCCGTTCTGATGAAATGAGAAGCATTATGGCTGGGCGTGAGCCACGGTGGCTTGCAGTCTTCGTTTGTAATTTGAGAGGCAGGATGCTGTGTTGGCACACGTTGCCTGTGGTTAGATCGTCCTTCACCGTGGTGTTAAACAAACATGGCAGGCATGTGGAGGTGCGCCTAGTTCCCACTGTGAGAACTTCTGCTCCTGACTGAGTTGGAGAGGACATTTGTTGTGCAGTCCAAGGTGTTAATTACACGGTCCTGGTATGGTGTCATTAAGGAAATGGTTTCACTTGTCTGTAGAGAAGATGCCACTGGATCAGTATCCAGTGACTCCCAGTCAGTCATTGTCATAAAACAGGAATTCTTGGGAACCATTTTCCGCTATTTTGACATATCTGCCGTATCCTTGAATTGATGGAGTAATATTCTACTGGAATGTCTGTGATTTCCTGAAGGGAGGTTTTGGGAGCTTTTGTTAGTTTTGCCCGGATGCCTTTTTAATAGTATGGATTGAATAGATTGTTGGAAGAACTGTCATTTGCCTGCAGAGCAGAACCAAGAGGTCAGTGCTGGGCGTAGCTTTAGCTACTACTTAGTGTTGCTCACAAAATATTCAACCTGGCTGACGTCAGTGCAGCACTCAGTAATGGCGGCCGCCCGTCCCCAGGTGGTGATCTTTGTGAAGTCGGTGCAGCGGTGCGTGGCGCTGTCCCAGCTGCTGGTGGAGCAGAACTTCCCCGCCATCGCGATCCACAGGGGCATGGCCCAGGAGGAGAGGTGAGTTGGCACTGTATTTAGGACAGCCGTTCCCCTGCTGAGTGAACGTCAGGCTCCAAGAATGTGTTGACCTTAAGCGTTTCACAGATGTGGAACATAACGTTCTGCTTGTTTCTTGTTTCTGCCTTTCTGAAAAGGTTATCCCGATACCAGCAGTTCAAGGACTTTCAGAGGCGGATCCTGGTGGCGACCAATTTGTTTGGTAGAGGGATGGACATCGAACGAGTCAACATTGTCTTCAACTATGACATGCCTGAGGACTCCGACACCTACCTGCACAGGGTGAGCTGGTCACAGACACCCTGAGCTATGCGGTTTTTTTTTTTTTTGGTTTTTTTTTGGAACATCAATTGACCAGGTATATCTCCTCTACCAAATAGGTAGCCCGTGCTGGCAGATTCGGGACAAAGGGCCTGGCTGTGACCTTCGTCTCTGACGAGAATGACGCCAAGACCCTTAATGAAGTGCAGGATCGATTTGAGGTCAACGTGGCCGAACTGCCAGAAGAGATCGACATCTCCACCTACAGTAAGACTGGCTAAATATTCGTTTTCAGTCAAAACTCCATAGTTTCTATGGGGGCTATAGGTTAGCCCCCATTAGAACCGAACTGGAACACAGGCCTTGTGGTCCCTCATTCTTAAAGTCCAGTTTTAATCCTCTTGAACAAGTCAGGCTTCCGCTTCTCTCCTGATGCTTTTCATGCTGATACAATTGCATGGGTGATATATTCATTGGGCGTGGTTCAGATTTCATGATTCAGCAGCCCTAATACAGCTTTTCTTTCCGTTCTCCTTGCAGTTGAACAGTCCAGATAAATTCTCCGGACCAGCAGAATCCCGCTCCCCCACCCTACTTTTTATTTTGTGTTTCGTTTTAATATGGAGGGTAGGTGGTGGTGCTGAAGGTGCTAAACCTTTATTTTAATGCCCCCCCCAAAACCCCATGATCATTACTCTGGCAAATGTAACTTGTTTATTGTATTGCTGGGGGTGCCCAGCTTTTAATTTTCCTTGTTAATTGTGTTTTTTTGGTTAAAGAAATTAAAACTTTTTATACAATGTCAGTATTTGTTGCAACAGCTTCTTTACACAACGGGGGGGGGGGGGGGGGGTCATGGCTTTAATTTGCTCCCGGATTGGTGTGTGGGGAGTATGCTTCGGGTTCCTTTGGGAGTTTCCAGTATTCTGAGTTGAACAGTAAGAAATGCACCCTTAAATCCGCAGTGGATAGTGAAGCTCTGGTTGGACGTTCAGTGCCGCACATGCACAGGAGATGACTTGAGTAAAGTTAGGTGCTAGAAAAGCTTGTCCAAACTAGTGGAGTCTTCACTGGAAATGGGAGTTGGCGCAGCCTGTCAGCAGAGGGTATTGAGGCTCCTGTAGCTGGGTTTTGCCTTGGGACCAGAGCCCAGTTCTGTCAGTGTTAATTATGGGGGGGGGTGACATTTGAAACCCCCCCCCCCCCCCGTCATGCCTCTGCTTAAACTTTAAATATGATTTCCATACCTAAGCTTGTGAAGTGGCACCATTTTGTTTGTAAACCTTCTGACATGCATAACTGTAGCAGATGTGATCCTGGGCAGCTGGGCTCATTGTAGACAATGGTCCTGACACCATTAATACACAAAATAAGGGTTGAACCAGCTTGTATATAAATGGCTACCGTCTGAGAGATTTTCAGGAAGGTCATTTTAAACTCCGCTACATTGATGGACTTAAGAAAACATTGCACAGTCAGTTTGAGCAGTTTAATTTATGCATTGTGGCCTTTTATAGAGAATGACTAGCTGTGATCAGCTACAAAATGGTTGAAGTACAGATGAGGAATTTCATGTAGCAGTTTTAAATACTCTACAGAGAGGCTAACAAAGCTTAGCTGCCCAAAAGGTTGCAGGTCGCACATAATTGCACATGGATTGCGTATTAGTGCAACGGTTGCATTGTGCAGATGGCTACTGCCTGCGATGGAGACACAACAGTATAAACAAGGACAAACATTTGTTACAGATGTCAGTTAAATGTGCTAGAAAGTGCCTCCGAACGAAGCAGTTTTATTTGCTGCACCAGAGCAGCAACTTCTTTTTCCCTAAAGCTTTTAAGGATCAATAAAATTATAGCGAGACACTACAGAACCAAAAATCATTGGCCAAAAGGTGAAATTTTAAATTTCTGGGTGAAAGATGCAGCCACTTAAAGGAACAATGTATATGAAACTGTAATAACAGGACCCCCCCGAATAAAGCCAAACACTGATCAGGAGCAATCCCTCAGGGTCTACTCCATGTACAGAGGAACTTCTGCATCCAGATAATCCGGGTCTGGACCCTACACCCCCACCATTACACAATAACACGAAGAATGGTCCGACACACCCAGCAGTGTCATGCTATGCCCCTCCCTCCCCAGTTTGGCATGGCTTTTATAGCTCAGTGGAATCTTGGCTCTCCCAGAACAGAAATTATGGAGGCCTAACTGGCGACTTGGCCGAGGGGTAATGATCCAAGCTTGGCTTCAAGCTTACTGCCCTGTAATTGGTAAACGTTTCTCAGCTTGTATCCACCAGGCCAAAGGCTGTGGGCCTACCATATGGAGACCACCAATGTGCCACTAGAGATTCACATACCATCAGGCGTGATTCCTGTCCTGGGTACCAGCAATGGTTTCTCTCCAAAACCATCTCTCAAACACTATGGAAATACAAACTAGTTCTTTTGTGGCCTGTCGTCCGTCTTCTCTGCTTGGCAGGGCTTGATTTCAAGTTGATGCCAAATGTAAATAGTGCAAGAACAAACATTTCAGTCAGTGAGTGGCAGGGTCTCCCTCCTCAATTTTTCAGCCCGTTCAGGCTTGTCAGTTTGTGCTTTCAATCAATGTTTACTTTTTTCCTAGTCTATTAACAGTGGAAGGCCCTGATGTCCAGGTCAGTCTTCAGTTCACCTCATTCATACAGATCAAGTTCAGCCATGTGAGCTGTTGTTGAACTCCCAGAAAACTTTCCAGGTCGAGTCTGATCATCAACGTTTGGACCAAGATGGCCGACAATCAATACATCTACTAATCCAGTTGACTTTGGGATAATCGCAATGAGCCGATTTCTGTCAGACGCGGTTGACAAATGGGTCTTATCCGTCTCTTCTGTCAAATGAGTTTCCATTTCCACAAACGATTCATGGTGGACCTACAGAAATGTTTTCTACAACAAAGTCAACCGTCTCAGTCATGAGATGGTTCTAAGGGGGGAGGGACCTCCACGCCTGGCCCCCACTCTGCAGAAACGGTCCGATTATAGCTACTCTAGCCTGTGGGTAGCACTAGTCAGCGAAGTTGTGCATGTCCCCATGGAGCCAGTGCCGCGGCACCAGGGCCGCCTCGTTCAGGGGCTCGCACAGCACACCGCACTTGCAGGAGCGCACCAACATGACCGCCTTCTGGAAGCGCTCACCGTCGGGGCATACGAAGAGCACAGTGGCGGTGCGCGAGCGCCGTGGGGTGCAGCAGTGGCCATCCACGCATGTGCCACAGTAGTTGGGTTGGTACAGGCGAGCACTACGGCAACCGGCGTATGACAGACGCAGCGGCTCTGGCGGTTTGTGCGTGTGGGAACACTTCCTCCCTTTCTGCAAATAGAGGAGGAGGAGAAAGAAAAAGGAGAAAGGTCATTCAGGCACTGAGAGGGAGCGCTCAGCATACAAATATAGTCACAATGGCCTTAGCGGGTTAGCCTTACTGTACCAAAAAGGGCAACAAGTTTACCTGGCATTGCAGCAGCATAGCCACATACACTAGTGATGCGTCAAGACAAGCTGATGCGATTTTTAGTGCAACAACAAGACCTGCTACAACAGTGTCCAAGCCAAGGTGAAATGGTCCACTGGCCTGACAGGAATTTAGGGGCATGAGGGGGCCTATTTTTAAAAAGACATTTCAAGTAAGTTAGCCTGGGACGCTTCCTGTCAGACGACCTGAACTGAGAAAAGTGACCGTCCCGCTAACAGGGGGGGGGGCAGGATCAGGTGGGGAAACAGATGGACAAATAAGAATCTGATACTAGTATCTCACCACTGTGCACCTTACACTGAGAATGGACAATCCCATAATCCTTTGAGGCTTGATACCCCCTATCTCACGCATGCAGGTGTGTCTGAAGTGTGGGAAGGAAAGGGTCCATGTCGTACGTACCTTTAGGGGTCCAGGCGCGGAGCCGCAGGGCCGGATGTTGCACAGGCGCGTCTCCTTCACCAGTTTACACTTCCTGTTGTCGTTGGTGACGCGTGAGGACACGCCCATCCCACAGCTACGGGAACAAGGGGACCACTTTGTGGTCTGAATGATGCACTCCCTTGCTACCTGCATCCACGCTGGGGGGGGAGGGGGGTGAGTGAAGAAACAAGGTTTAGGGATGTTGTTTAGCGAGGCAACATTTCAAAATTAAAACTGAACAAACTGCTTTTCATTTATTAGTGGAATTGAGCGATGGCATCTGTTACCGGCCAGGTGTTTGTGCTCCCGTTTCTTGTCCCACTTCTTTCCAGCTGCCAACAGCTCGTTGTCGGCGCTGTTTTCTGGTTTGTATGGGTGCCGGTGCATCAAGGACTGGTCTGGCTTCCCCTTGTGGCAGTCCAGCCTGGGGCAGCACTGGCCTGGCACCCTGATGAGGTGTGGGGCGGGGCAGGAGGGTGTGGCAAGGATCAGGTGGGCGGGGCAGAGCGGAGTACAACCCACTGCCCCATCCACACAAGTGCACTGGTGCTGGCAGCCGGCGCGGAAACTCTCCCCGCTCTGGTACATCCTACCGCCGTACTCGCACGCGCGGCCCTCCTGCTTTGCTGCACGGGAACAACGGGGCACCAGTGAGAGACGCACCAAACAGCTAGACTCCTCTGCTCTCTTTCAGAATAAATCGTCACGACCATAAACTGAAAGCTGCTGCTAGCTCAATCCTCTGTTTAACAGACATGAACAAGCTCCCTATTTCACTAACACCAAGGCTTGTACAAGTAAAACTGACGGCAAAGCAGGAGTGAGAGAAAAAATAAACTACCACAGACCAGTTTTAAGAAGGAGGCTCTCTGTCCAGAGCCTATAGAGTAGGACTGAATTGTTGAAAATGAGGCTCCATTCCAGCTGCTCGTATGTGAGCCTAAAATCCTCGTCCTAACGCCCCCCTCTGTATTTAGTAACAACTTTCTGTACACAAACACCTTCTGAACATAGAAACACTTTTTAGCCATATTAAGTCACAAGGTATGGGGCCGGCCAGGTATGCTCTGATGAGAATTCATTTCAGGAACGGTATTCTGGCCCAGAGCGATGCCACCTGGAGCAAACCAGTTAGACAATGGCCACGGAGCACAGACCCATTTTTATCTCTCCCTGAAATTAAGCCCCCAGAATAAACCCTCAGGCTGACCTCATCCCTCTCCCCATAGCCCTACTCCACCCTCACACTCCCCTCATACCCCTGCAGATGCCTCGGTCGTGGGTGACGTCATTCCCGTAGTTACACTCCAGGCCCTTGTGGTGGTCGCACGGCTGCGTGGCGTGGCAATCCTCATTCAGCTGAGCGGCACACACCTTGCAGCAGCCGCAGCCATCCGGCACCGCGCTCACGCCCGGGGGGCAAACGGGGGCCCCCACAGGACAGCTACATACTTCGGAACAACCTGCGTACACCTACGTGGTCGAGGGGCACAAACAACACATCCACACGTCAATGAACATAAACGAAATCTCAATGCCCAGGTGTGCTTAAAAATCACTATCATGCTAATGATTTTTAATGGGGCCCTTCAAAATGACATCGGCATTGAGCACACAGAACCGTCATGTAGTGTTTGGTAACAATACGGGGTCCTACATCTGCTCATTACACCCCTTCAAATGAAATCACACAAACAGAGTTCAGATTCAACTTCTTTCTCACAGTGTGGAGAAACATTATCCTGTTACTGAACTTCAGCTAATTTCACTGCCCTGTGTTGGAAACACAACCTCTCAGCATGCAGTCCAAATATACACATTTTATGCTTAGGGGAAAAAAAGTGTACACACACACACACACAAACACAGCTATTAAACTCTACTTTACAACTAAAATACCCATGGGCTTTTATGATGGATCACCTGTCACATATATTAAACCCTTCTGATCATCTGCGGAACATAAAAATAGTGAAAATGTGCAGCCGATGACCTGAACGGTGCCTGTGGACCATATGGGGGGTTAGCCAAAGAAAACGCTCATGACCTTCCATCAAACAACAATCCGTTATGCAGTCACCTGGCCAGGAAGACTTAAAGCTTTACTTGTTAAACACCATAAATGGTTAGCAGTCGGGCCACCTCAAAATGTCACGTGGCACAATTACGGCCATCTGCGAGCCGTCGGTCGCGTCCCACCCTTCGCCATCTTGCGATCAAAGCAGCACTGCAGCTGGGCTTGTCGCTGTCGCACACGACCGCCACCACATCATACCCACGTCAGTGCATGAGCGCACACTGGCGTCTTGGACCACTGGAGCTATTATATCAATGAGGAATGAATCCATGCTCTCAGATCCAGTTGTCGGATTCTCATTCCTTAACGCACCCTGATATATATATATAATTCACAGCTAAATATTTTTGGTCGGAAGACCGGCGACGATCAGCAAATTGTGGGGCATTCAAATATAATTACACACGACTACAGACACTAATTTGGCGGCGACATTTTAGGACGACTTACAAAAAAAAAAACGCCTAGGGCTTTGAAACTCCATCATCTCTTAACCAATCGCCATCAGCGAGCACAAACCCACAGGCATATATAGGCAGTTAAATTACCTAATGAAACTCAATCATACACTTACCTCATTTTACCTCACTTTTAAATTAGAAAGTATGTAGATACCTTCACATGCAGTAAATGCTATGGATGATCCACATGTGTATTTAGTTTGACGTCTTGTAGAGCAGTAGACAGTAGCACGTGAGCTCAAATGTCGCCAAATTGTTTACATAATCTGAGTCGCGACAGAAACAATTACATACGTATAACTCACCAAACTGACAGTCCCCACTGCAGAAACAACGAAGTAAAAAAAGTTCTTCATTCCGTATGGTGATGTCTATAAAAATAGATTTGACGACTGTCTGCGTTCTAGCTAATTTCTAACTATTTTTATGTCTGTTATAGATGGGCAGTCAGTTAAGCTGTCCGCTCCGAAATCTAAAGAATTACATAAGACATAGACATATGGTGAAAACGACGATTTTTGAGTTCGTCTATAGACAGACGTTGCTGCCCTTTGCTCCGTGCAGCAAAAAGTAACTAACATGCGACCATTCAACAATTATTTTGCTACTTCTATTTATACTTCCCTCGTGTTGTTCATTGCAGCCCCGCCTCCTACAAAGCGTTCAGCCAATAAACATACGGGCAGCTAGCCAAGAAATTCCGAAGGGTTGGGGAGGGGCGGGGTTAAGATTGGTGCAAGTTAACCTGGACTGCGAATGGTGATTAACTATGAATGCAGTCATTCATAAAATCTAGAATTACTACATTCCGAAAATCCAATCTTTGGTGTTTATTTATTTATGTTTGAACATAAATATTGTCCCTTCTTTAAAGTCGGCCCGACACGCATTCCTTTTTTTAACTGCTACTCTAAGAAGACCAATATAAATATACTCAGCTGGCTTGTGTGTGCCACATCAATACAGGTACTGCCGGGAAAAAACCTATCGAATATTCTCATTTCTTAATGAAAATGCTGGAAGGGAAACAAATTAAATATTTGTAGAGAGAGCTGGTTGGTAGTACAGAATTCTTGTTGAAAAATTGTATAATCACAACTTTCGTATTTTAATCAATATCTTCTTCTGTTTTGTCTCTTCGTATCTGTTTCCTCTTTGCTTTTATTTCCATAAGGGATGCTTTTCCTTCTCTGTTACACTTTTATTCATGTCATTTAGCTCCCATAATACCCACTTTTGTCTCCACCCTCTTCCTAATCCAGTTTGACTTCAACTACGATCCTCTGCCAGGGGCCGGGGCGGGGCGCGGGCCCGGGCGGGGCGGG
>JAODLD010000101.1:8632242-8664162 GCA_026781065.1 Mormyrops boulengeri
CCAGTTTGACTTCAACTTCGATCCTCTGACTCTCCCCCCCCCGCCGCCTTTCTCTCTCTCCCCACCATTTCCTGTGTCCACCACACCTCTCCTGGACAGACCTCCATTGATGGAGGAATGCGCGGAATGAGCAGTGAGGGTGTAGGTGAGAACAGCTAGCTGCCAGTACACATACACTCACAAGATATACTGTCCAACTGAACACTTTCCCACACACTGATACTCATTGTCTGACATCCAGAACGAGCCTGATTGCCTGAACCAGGCTTTCTTTGATACACTGATGCAATTCGAGTCTACTGCACACATTTTGACAAACGCAGGTACGCACAAATTCACCTTCTTAATTTTCCATTTGATGATAGCTTTTCTTTTATCTTGTTATATGTAAAGCACTCTGATTGGCGCGTGTGTTTGAAGACGTGCTATGTAAATAAACTTGCATTGCCTTGCCTAACACAAATTCAAAAGTGCTTGATTTAAATGAATGCCGAATTATTGTTTTATGATTGGGATGTTTTTCATCCAAATAAGGTGCATATTTGTAGTGAATACAAACTGTTTAAATACTAACACCGTGTAAAATCTGGCACCGGTAAGTATATTTAGTGTTAATTTTGCGATCAGAAAGTCTTATCCATACCCCCACCCACCTATACACCAATAGGGATTTTGACCTTAGTTGCTTTGGAATGTCAAAATCGTAAAATATTCATGTAATGAAACCTTGCGAATTATTTTGAGATAGAGAAATCTAAGAGAACATTTATATACAGACCTACAAATATAGAGGTACATACGCATACATCTATGCAACAAAATATGTAACTGTTTTTCACACGGCGGTTTCAGTAAACTTGCGGTAATTCGTTAAACGAAGTTGGTTCACAGCTGGATCCAATCCCCGTAAGTTAGAACCAGCAACTCAAACATACATATGCAGACACCCGAAAACACCCGCAAATGATCATAAACACACCCCAGAGGAAACAGAACTGGCTTAAGTGCCCCGCCCCTCCCCAACCCCGGTTTCACGTGCATTTCAACCAAACATCAACTCGCAATTATCCATGTCGGTGCAGTTTATTTTTGGCATTTTATCCACTTCAAAGATCACCATTTCCAGGGTTACCCCGATGTAAACAGCAAACAGCGAGTGGGTAAAAAAAAACTGATGGAGATTACAAGAAAGCCTTTCTACAGCAAACCTTAGGAGATTGTGAGAAATGGTTGGAGCCGGTAAGAGTTAACGCAAGTAAAGATGGACGCATGTGTCATCTGTCTCAGTGCTGTTACAGAGAGAGCGAAAGAAAGACCTGTGTGTTTGTGTTAAGAGAAGTGTTGCCTACATCAGACCCCGCCCCCTCCCCATCTGACAGTCTCACTGCCAGTCTTCTGACTACTGTCTTTATACATAACAGGTCACACGCTGTAGGATGGGAGTACTTTATCGCTGACAAGACACTCAATTTTGACGGACTCCCCCCTATAATGCGAGGTTAGCCATAGATAAAACCGTATGGATAAAAATATCGGGACACCTGGCCAACACACCCACAATAACTTTTATGACATCACATTCTAAATCAATCCATCCATATGTGATGGCCAGTCAAGTTCCTCTTTACCAAACTCACCCAACCATGTCTTTATGGACTTTGCTTTGTGCACTGGGGCACAGTCATGCTGGAACAGAAAAGGGCCTTCCCCAAACTGCTCCCACAAAGTTGGAAGCATAGAATTGTCCAAAACGTCTTGGTATGCATAACAGCAGACACATAGCTATGCTGACAAATCACTTGCTTCTGGTCAATATCATATCTCCATGGAATACAAAATATTTCCATGCAGTGTTCATGCAAAAGCAGTGTCGAGTTAGAGTGTACATTTTTAACATATACTACATAATGCTGAAAAGGAACCATCATTAAAATTGCAACACTTTAAGTTTGGATTCATATGATATGACTGAGTAAAAATGTTATTGATGGTTTGAACGCAGCAGACTTTCACATCTTAATCAATATCTTCCTCAGTTCTGTTTTATTGATGGTTTGGACGCAGCAGGGTATCACGATCTTTGCGATGTGTTAATTTCATGTGCTTGAAATGCCATATCGATATTAACATTGCGCATCTTGCAAGTCTGTTAGGGTGGTTCATTGGTGCAGTGGGTATTGCTGTCGCCGCATACTGCTGCTTTGTGTTTGTGGAGTTCGCATGTTCACCCCATGTGTGTGTGCTTTTTCAGCGGGTCCTCGGGTCCTCTACTGCCCCCCAAAAAATCGCAACTTAAGTAAATTTGAGTGCCTGAATTTTCCATATGAGTGCATCAATTGCAATGTATATATTATATTATAAACGATTATTGAATTAATTGTTAGATTGATCGGTAGGTTACTTGATTATTGATATAATTGATAATGACAGCCCTCAGGGATTCATGACGAAATGTTGAATTGTGAAATTTATATTCCCAGAACTTTACAGTGGAATTTCATTAAAACATTTCCCAGCCGGCTCTAAATAAAATTAAATTCCTCCACAAGTTTTGTATCTCCCTTAAGTTCTGCCATGACTGCCCCTACTGAAACAGTGAGTAGTGAGGGGGAACCCCACCCCCCTCTGTCTCTAAAGACTATTCATGTTATTGATGGCTTTTACTTAATACCCTTTAATCCACCTGTTAATGATTCCATGTTTTTCGCACAGATTATTATGCATGCTAACTCTTACCTTCAGACTGGTCATTGGGTCATTTGGTAATTTAATGAAATGTTTTTGAAAAAACCCGAATGACATAACAGGAGAAAGCCGGGTCACTGTTTTTTGAAGCAGGATCTAACCTGCTTCTGTTGCTTAATGTATGCTACTTGTTGCCAGGAATATTGTTCTGCCAGAGGCCTTGGCAATCTGTCCATAGTAATAGATTGTAAGAGTTGATCTGCACATATATTTGGTTTTCGGGATCACTTTGGGCCCTTTCATGTGGATTGCAATTATTATACTTTGATTGGCTTTTTGGGAAACACCCAAAATTTTCATGAAGCATTATTAATGATTTTGCATAGTACTTTAAAAAAAACTGGAATGGAAAAAAAGCACAATAAGGAGAAGCAGAGACAGAAATGCTAACTGGTTTAGCATTTCTTAGTTTAATGGTGTGAGAGGCCTCAGTATCACACACATACAATGCATGCGCGCACACACACACACACGCACACACACACACACATACACACACACAGATATTGTAGGTACTATTTAAATTCATGAAGTATCTCTCCCCAGTCTGGCACACCTACAAAACTGGCACTTTTGCCCATAGAGATGGAAGGGGCAGGAGCCAGTGGGGTTTACACCCCCTTCTTAAACAGAGGGGAAAAAAGAGGAATTGGTCATGGAGTGAGGGAGAAATTGGTAGAATGGTAGAGAGGAAATGGAATTTGAGTCCGGCGGTTATTTTTAAACCAGAACAGGAACTCCGGTATTGACTTCCCAAACACAGAGGTACATGATGAGTGAGCGCTTGGGGGGGGGGACTAAAGGGCTTGCACTATACTGGTTGATTATAGCATTAAGGTGGGAAGGGCATTACAGCAAGCCCATTTCATGAAGACGCTGGCAGGCAGAGACAGACGCACAGACAGTCACTCGCCTGAAATCATCTCCTGTTCTGAGACGTTCCACTTCAATAGGATGATAAAGACTGGGAGGGAAACTCAAAGGAAAATATGCAAGGAAATATAAAGTATAAAAAGGAGGGCCAGGTATATAGGTATAGAGAAAGAGCTGCTGATCGCTTGCTGATCCCCACCTGTGTTTCTCCTTGGTGGGGGAGGGGGGAGGCTCATTATTTTGGGTTCAATTGACACCTCCATTCCCACCCTACTTGCTTCCTCTGCTCCTCTCCTGCTCCTCCAGTGGCTGAGAACAGGGTGTACCTTGGGAAACAGAGCTCCCTTGTTCTCCACTGCCAGCACCCCCCCTCCTTACCACAGGGACCCCACAAAAATCCCAAATATTTAAGCAATTTGTGGTGTCGTATTTTTTTTGGGGTGCGACTGAGGTGGGGAGGGGGGAGGTGTTGGTTGGGCAAAGCAGACACAAATTCAGTGGGAGGGACAACCGAAATAGCATGCGGATCCACATCTGAACCGCACAGTGGAACATGATGCAAGCGGGGCCACACGCCAGCCTCCCCACATACCGGTATCTCTACACGCCGGCCTCCCCACACACCTGTATCTCTACACGCCGGCCTCCCCACACACCGGTGTCTCTACACGCCGGCCTCCCCACACACCGGTATCTCTACACGCAGGCCTCCCCACACACCGGTATCTCTACACGCCGGCCTCCCCACACACCGGTATCTCTACAGGCCGGCCTCTCCACATACCGGTATCTCTACACGCTGGCCTCCCCACATACTGGTATCTCTACACACCAGCCTCCCCACACACCGGTCTCCCCACACTCTGGACTCCCCACACTCCGGACTCCCGTTCTTCTTCAGTTACAGGGTGCCAGTGGTGGTGATGGTGGTGGTGGGGGGGGACTGGAACCTGGATTCCAGGCAACATAAGGCACAAGACAGGGGTACACTCTAGACAGGATGCCAGTCCATATATATATATATATATAAATATACACAATCCCATCCCACAGACAATTTATAACACTAGGTCAATTACCCACAGGGTAAGTCCTGTACAACATGGTGAATATAGCGCCACTCAGGGAATCAGTATCCCTCAAAGCAAATGCATTGGGTGCAACAGAAAAGTGATATTTATGGCATCTTTAGGTAGTTAGTTTAATAATTACTGATTCTGATTAGGCACAGAGGCGTCACACCTGGCTCACAGGTAAAGGAAGGCTGGAAAATCAGCAGAAAATAGAACTGTTTCGTCAGCACTGTGTGCCTCCCTATAGATTTACTGCACTTTTAGTCATATTTAGATCTGTCACATCATTTTCTGTAACCCGGGAAAGCTGCGTCTGCTGTACTTAAAGTATGGACTTAACCTGATTGTATCACACGTCCCCTCCCTGACAGGCGTCGTTTTTGCATACTGGTCATCATTTGACATGGCAGATTGACCACCCCGCTTTGATTTCATAGGGGTCTTGCATAAAACAATTTCAGCAGGCCTATATAATAATGCATTCAAAATACACCCTCCACTCTTTAATTTGACAAACGGAAGCTCAGTTACGAATTGCAGTGCAATTCCACGACGTGCCGCAGAGCGGCGCTGAAGACACTGTACCAGTATAACAAGAAAAGTCACGACGATCTCTACGGTGCGTCCTGTTGTATAAATCGCTGACGGAAGTGGGCCGCTGTTTGCGGCGCTGGTGATACTGCGACCCGGCAGTCTGCGTGCAGCATGGTAAGGGACGGGCGTCCGTGAGCGTCTAGCGAGGCGAGCCCGTCGGTAACACCTGCGACCGCGGCTCGTCCACGTCTGTTAACTGCAGCTTCCTTGCGCTGTTATTACAAGCGATCGTGGCGCTTCGTCCGGGACACGGACCGACAAAGTCAAACCGAGGTTATGGCTACCTGTTATTAAAGTGTATAGAACGGTTAGTTCGTTAGTTATTTAACTGTCCCTGCGTTACAATAACTATGTTGGCAGCATGTGAAAATATCTAAATCATCATGAATTTACGATCATTTTAATTTTTTTATTAGAATTGTAATAACCTAATGCATTGTGAAATAGCACTTATAGCTAAGTATAAAAAACCATTTGTAGGGATCTTAAGATACGAGTATTTTAAAGCCAATAGTCACTTGTCTATTACATTTATTTGTTTATATATAAACCTGTCAAATAACATAAGGATCTTGCCTCTTTATTATGATTTCATTCATGTAACAAATTCAGTGTGGCGTTACTGAAGTCATGGCGCAGTGGAAGCACAACACTTACGATCATTTTATAAACATTTCAGAATCATGTTCTTATACACTGGGATATCTTATGTCTCCATGTGAAAGTGCTGGTGCTGATATGTCAGTATTGAAATGCCAAGCTCATAGCTGGGCAAAACCACCGTCGTTAATCCCTGTCCTCCTCAGATGGCTTACAGGATAATAGTCCGCAGAATCTGCGCCAAGAGCCACGGGGATCTTCGGCGTTGTCCAGCGTCTGCCTTACGGCCGTGCTCTGGCTCCACGGCTCCTACCGTCTGCCCTCCGTCGTACACACCGATCTCCCTGGGTCCCTCGCTCCTCTTCTCCCGGTCCCTGTCTCTCACGTGCCGCCGGCACGAGTCCTTCAGCGTGCAAGACGCCGACGACTTCACGGAAAGGGTCATCAACAGCAGCCTGCCCGTGCTGGTGGACTTCCATGCGCAGTGAGTGTGCAGTATATTGCAGTGCAGCACACAGCATGCATCTGTGCCGTGGAGAACATCTTATGCACGGTGTTGCGAATGCTAAGGCAGAGGACACCCTTCACAGGATTTGAGAGCAGACACACTATGGGTGATTTAGAAACAGCCACTTACATAACCCTTGACCGTGAAGCTGTGAGGCTACAGTACTACCCACAGAACCACTATACCACCCCTACAACATATTCTTCCAGGTGCACTCATAAAATTGTGTGCTTTCAGTAACCATTGGGTTTGTTGTTCTGTGTAACACTATATTAACTGTGTACGAGTGACCTTGGTAAAGATTGAGTATATGCGCATAACCACTCCATGTTCAAATGTTGAAGGTGGTGTGGTCCTTGTAAAATTTTGGGACCCAGACTGGAGAAGGCCATCGCAAAGCAGCAGGGCCGTGTCGCCATGGCGAAGGTGGACATTGACGACCACACTGACTTGGCCATCGAATATGGGGTGAGAGATACTGCTGCCATCCTTGCATTGGTTAAAAGTGAGATGCTTCAGTCATTGTACTCGTGTTTCAAAGCCACAGTAAAATGTTATTTCTAGCAAGTCGGATGATTCTACATCTGAAACAAAATGGCTCTTCTGCCCTTCAGGTGTCGGCAGTCCCAACAGTCATTGCCATGAGGGGAGGTAATGTTGTTGACCAGTTTGTAGGGATCAAAGATGAAGCCCAACTGGACTCCTTTGTTGGCAAGCTCATTGGACAGTAAAAGTTGGATTACTCTTGATTTTCCTGCAGTAAACCCCAACACCCCCCTAAAGCCCAATCTGTTTCCTTTGCTTCTCACTGATCCCTTTTAACATTCAGTGGAGATTGTACTCTTACTTCCCTCTTTATTATGGACATGCTGCAATTCACCTGAGTCCTGTGTTTTATGTCCTGTTCAGTTTGCCTGCTCAGCAAAAGTGTTTTTATAGGTTAAAAAAAAAAAAAAACTTTTTTCTGGCTTTGGACAAAACAGATGATTTAAAAATGCACAGCCAGAAATGAGTTTGTACTGTACTCTTACTACAGGTGGGACCCCACTCAGCTGTGAATTGGCTGGTTAATTTAAGGTACTACTCTGCAGTGATATGCAACGTAGTTGTGAAGTTTTTGTGCAAGTACTGATATTGGCCACTGGGGGGCATCCCTTTAGTAATGTTTGGTAAAGAGCTCAGCTGGTGTGCCGTTTGGCAAAGCGTGTCTTTCGTACAACATTGTCAGGTGATCGAAATGATGTATGTGGCAAGTCGGTTTCTTCATCACAGTTCTCTGTCTGTTTATTTCCAGGATATGTCTTATTTAGGATTTATTTCAGGTTTGTTTAGAAATCCTTCAATAAATGGCAAACATTTAAAATGGATAAACCCTTAGTGGTCTTCTGCATGTGTTTTTAGAAAAAATGTTCAGTGTGTGTGTAAGTGGCAAGAAGACAGAAGAGAAAATATTTCTCTCCTGTGCACAACTCTACCAAAGGGAAGCAAAGTTGTGACATAATAGACTCATTTTCTGTGCGACACTTTTGTGTGCGACGGTTTTCAGACACCTGGGAAGTGGAGAGGTATTTTCATGTGTATATGAAGAGGAACAGTTTACATTCTTCTCCATGACTTCTGCAAAGTATTCAACATGTCCTGACATCTGTGAAAACTGAGCTGGAGACTCTGTCCACCCCGTCTTCCTGGGATGCCTGCGCGTTGCTCAAATGTGCGATCTCACCGCCTCGTTGGATCTGTGTGCTGGACTTGCCAGAACAAGCCGGGCTTTGCCACAATAAAGGCTCCCAAAGCCCTTTCCTGTGTGGGCTTTAAAGAAGCGTGGTTCTGCTTTCCCTGTAGTCATTCTGTCAGCTGATTTTAAATTTTTTTAACCCAAATTAATCTAAACTTCTAGTATTTTTGGAGGTTATGTAATGGCTTTTGTTTTATAAGCATGAGACCTAAAACCTTCACAATTCTGATGCAGTCTAGTTTAAAGGGAGGTGTTGTCTTTTGTTCATTAATATAACGAAAACTTAGAGTAACGTTTATCTTCAGCTATCGTGTAAAAGCATTTGGAAAAAGGACATTGCAGAGCATTACAAAATGAGCATTTGTATTTGACAGACCCTCTCTTTTGTTTGACACGATCATATATTCATCCTTCATGTCACAACTTAAATCACACAACCAGTTTCAGAGAGAGGCTGTCTGTAGAATTTTATACCTTTGGGCTACTGTCAAAGTAGTATACTGCACTCACACACGCTGCTACCATATAAGGAATCAAATGCAGTTGATCACTGCCAAACATGAAAAGTGTAGAATTCCTCACACCACTATACCATTATACAAGTCAATTAAACCTGTTTCTGAAAGCATTCCTTGACTGTCCACCTTAAATGGTACAGCAGTGATAGAAGGACCTATGCTGTATTGAAACAGCCTTTATTTGTTATTAAATTAAATTAAATTAAATGCTTCCATCCATATTCAACCCGTGTTACATAATACAAGATAAGAAGTTTGGAGAACTACTTTGAAATCACTGGGTGGAAGTTTAGTTACCTTTTCCAATCCACCTCAAAAAAGTGAGTGCGATTAGGTGAAGAAACCCTTTTCTAAAATTGCACTTTTCATGTTTATTGTTTTGCCTGTTTACAGTAGTAAACAATGGTGCATGAAAAAGTTCATAAAAATATCTAGACTTAGCATTTTGGACACCCTCTTTTGGATTGGCCTACTATCTATGTAACCCTGATCCTGGAGTGCTGGTATCCAACAGGTTTTCTATCCTACTTGATAGGTTACTATCTGCCTGAGATCAGGTGTGGTTCATCAGAGACCGGGTAGGATGGAAAACCTGCTGGGTACCGCCACTCCAGGATCGGGATTGCCTAGCGCGGATCTAGGGAGTTCCCTTATCTTGTGCCCAATAGTGTCTGGGTTAGGTCTTCTCCCACCTGTACTAGATAAACATTTAGAAGATGGATGGATGTTTACTCAGTCTGGTTACTGAACATAAAACAGATAGTTTCACCTATGTATTAGCGTATTTCACAATATTATAAATTAAACTCATTGAGCAATCGAAAAGGAAACACGTGTCTATGTATATGTTGAAGTTAATCTTTTTCTCTTGAACCAGCAACTGGTACCAGAGACTGGCAGGTTCTGTTTGACTCTTAACCCATTAATATTCCATAAGTACCTTGAAAATTAAGCAACACTTTCCATTGAAAACTACAAAAAAAATCCAGTCTAGACAGAAGAGCTACGTTTCACATGTGATATCAGTCATAAGCACCCTTTGTGTTTGAGTTATGAGTCCTTCAAAGGGGGGGGTCACTGACAGAGAGAAAGTTCTGTTCTTTCAGGTGTCCTCTGGTCGGACTACCTTCCTTCTTCCACACCCAGTCAATGCCCCACAGCTCTCCTTAACTCGTGTTTTTTTCTGCAGTCTTCCATCCATTGGCTTTTCTCAGTATCCCATGCATACCTGATTGCCTCTCTCTCCATGAACCCCACCTCTGCCCTCCCACCGTCTGCCTGTGTCTGTGGAAAATCACCGATCAGTAATTTTACAGGCACAGACACAGTCCTGCATTCCTTTGCACATCCTCCCTTATCACCAATGAGCATCCTTTTTTTCAGTCGGCACCATGGGCGTCGCAGACCCCTTTTACTCGGCCACGTGCTGCAGTATTTATCTACTGTGCCCCAGTAAGATCTCACGTTCAAATCATATTGGTAATTGGGGGGTGGGGGCCTGCCCCAGCAGAGCTTTATGTCTAGCAACGCCCCTGGTCCACGCACTCTTTTTCCTGTGCTATTCTACAAAATTCTCCGAACCCAGAAAAAAGCAAATTTACACGGCTTGTACGGAGAGCAGCCTGATATCCGATACGAATTGTTGTGGCAACTTTGTTAGGCCAAACAGAAGTATCGTTCCCAATGTAAACAGCGCTGTCCCTTTCACATATTATGGAAATCACGTACTCACATTTTATTGGCCATAGCGCTCACCTGTCCTAGCTCCTATTGGTCAACACATAAGGCCGTAATTAATGTAGGCCACGCCCCCTCGGCCGCACCCGCACGGAGCCGGACTCCGCGGAACGGATCCGAGAGGAAGAGTAGAAAAGAAGGGAGGGATCGCCTGTCCGGGAGCTAGAGAGGGAGGTGCAGGCAGGAAGCAAGTTTATTCAAGCCAGGAGGGGATTCGCTGTAGCGCAGGCAGCCGTCGATTATACCTCACAGCGTCTGCCATTTAACTGCAGGTGAGTTTGTCCCTCCGGCACCGTCCGCTGCTGCTTCGTGTATCTACCTCAACCTGGTGCCTGATGGCGAAATTTTACCTTAAGGACAATCAATCTGAATGTGGAAGTTTGCTCCCTATAATTGTGTAATTTAAATCCATTGATTTAAGTTTCTCTGTGTCTGCCGGCAGGTATACCTGCTTAAGCCCCTTAAACCAGGTGTCGGGGTAATTTGGTGTTATTAAATGCAACTCAAATAATGAGTACACAAATAAAATTTATAAGTTACAAAAAAAACTGGAAGCAGTAGGTTGGCAATTGGTGCGGGAACAGAAGAGCGGCCGGCTTTGGTGCATGTAATGGTTCTGCTTTAATTAAGGGGATATTCTACTTATGTGCTGTTAATATTAACGAAATAAATATTTGTCCATTCACGTCTGATTTTCATTTAGTATATTCTAGGTAACTTCCTCATACTCCGTTGGGGATTTCCTGCAGGTAAAGCGGAGGCCATCATTTGTTTTGCCTTATGGTGTGTTTGTATGCAACACACTAAAATGGGTTAAGTTAAGGTTAGTTTTTTAATAACCTTGCGTTAACCAATAAAACCCTCTAAGGATGTATTGCATATCCAGCTTGTGTGGGGTAGCCTACCCTTAGTGTGCCCAGCTGTTGTACAAACCTAGTAAGTGTTAGTGTCTCTAAGGAATACACGTTTTTAACTCCAAATGCTTTGGGACACTTGAACCAGCAGTTTGCGCAATGCATATGGCCTCAATAGCGCATTCGATCTAGGATAAGGGAAAAAAGTGTAACAAAAGACCAAAGTTCACTTAACTATGGACCGGGATACTGAAAAGGGTTTTCTAAAGCGTTACTGCTATATATATATGAAATCCCAAAAACCAGGGCTGCTAGCTCACGCATCTGGCTTTCTGGTTTTCACGCAAGAAATCTTGCGGCAAACCTATATTCTATTATAAACCTAAAATTAGCTATATCAAAAGCGTCGGGGTAGTTTGCAAACCCTACAGACGACCAGGTAATAAAACTGTTACATGCATATAAATGCGTGTGCAGACATTTAAATCTCACTGCAGACAGCTGACCAAAGGTGACACCCCTGCAAAACGTCCACCGACAATCAGCGCTATCAGTTTGTTGGAAGAACGTATGTTATGGCATTTAAGAGGAGTCTGTTTCTAATGCACTTGTGTGCCGCGCCTAAGCGCATAGTATAGGCTGTGTACCGAGTCATCACGTAATGAACCAGTGTTCACGTAACCGAGACGGTGCCCGTTATCGTCGTATTTCTAAACGCGTTCCGTTATAGCGGCATCAATGCAAATGAGTTCAGTCCAGTTTTAAATCGGTCTCATTCTGCCTACTCTGCAAGCACCTAGAAACACATTCTCTTCATATCTGTTGAAGTATGGGCAATCCTGTTTTTAAACTTTAAGTTATTAGTTTAATTCCCTGCAATCGAGCTCGATGGGCCGAATATTCTCCTCTCGTTTGTAACGAAGTTTCGCAACTTTAAGTTCTTATGTTAGGCAGCGTTTAAAACCTGTTCGTTTTACCACGTTAAGCACTCGATCTCTTCTTGGAAGTGAGACGCCTTTGCACCGAGTTGCACCGATCATGCTGTCAGTAGTATTTTCTGACTTTCTCCACCACATCTTTTTCTTTCCGAGACGGATGATCGCGGTCGCTAATCAGTAGTCGCATAACAAAAACATTTGACCTCTGCTGAAACAGGCAGGAAGTTGCCAAATTGGATAACCACATTCTCGCGTGCTCTTCATGGGAGATTATGTGCGTGTGTGTGATCGCTGATTCGGATACAGTGTAAATGCGAGCATTTTTAGGAAGAAGCACCTCGATTTTTAGTTCCCTTCATGCCGTTATCAAGCTTCGTGATCACTGATCGTTCGCCTGTAAGATGAAATCGGTGGAAGCTGTTGTCTGGATGTTGTTCCCCTGCCATAGTAACCTACTGAACATTTTCTTCTCGCATTCAAATCCAGTGGTGATGTGCAATGGCAAGTTAAAAAAAAAAAAACTTTTTTTTTCTTCCCCTCCTCCCCGCCTTCCTTTGATCAGAGTAGGGGTGTCTAAGCCCATAATCAATTTACAGAGGAAGCAGATGACATTCCCTTGGGGCTCCTTTGCCCCTGCCCCCTCTCCCTTCCTCCGGGTGTATCTGATGCCTCTAGACCCAACGTCCTGAACAAGGTTGAAGGCCGTGGGAGCGGCTGGCCTGTACCCCAAGATCCCTCTGGTCGCACTCATGATAGTGCACACTGCTCTGTAAATAACCCCTCCCCACTGACAGACGTTTACAGCTGTGTGTGCACGGTCTTTGGCGTGCCCTCTTCCGCCCTGGCTGTCTGATAGGGGCCTCCTTCCGTACACTGTGATGAAAGCACCATAAAAGGAGAAGTGCAGGCTTATTTTGACGCTTCTGCTGTCAGTAACTGGTCTGTGTGCTTGGATGTGCATCTGGTCCGTTTGCCTGAATCAGGTAAAGTAGTGGGGGTTACAGGAGGGAGTCGGTGGGAAGGCAATGGTCTTCACATCATGTCGGTCCCTGGGGGAGAGAATGCAGGTTTTTTTTTTTTCCTCTTTCAAACAAGCTTTAGTTTTTTTGTTTTTTTTTTTTAGGTGCTGAGAGGGATAAGATCTTGCTGGTTAAATTTCGATGAGACGGCAATTTCCTGCTGTGATGACATTTCTTGTGCATGTTTGACAGCTAGTGTTTGAAAAATACAAACGGATTCATTTATTAATAGTCTAGAAGTTCATTAAGAATATTTGAATTCCAAATAATTGATTTATAGCTAGATTGAAAGCTGGGTTTTCTTGCTGTGGTAAATGTACTGTGCCATAAATTTGGAATCCCGTTGCGCAACAAGATTTTATTTTACCCGTTTTACTGAAATTGGTAATAGTTGTACAGTGTTGAAATATTTGACTTTGCATGCCAGTTTCCTCAAAACGGCAGAGTTTGGGGATTTTCTGAGAGGAGGAATGCCTGTCTTCAGGGTGTGGTGTGTAACGGCACTCTGCCGGCACGCGCGTCTGTTCGGACATGTTCAAAGAGTAGCTCATTACTCGAGTCTGACTAAAAGGCCTTTTTCATGCAACATTTCAGTGCGAAATACGCACATACTTGATGCAGTAATTCATCTCACTATGCTCCCCTTGTACTAATATGCACATGCAGTATGAGCCTTTAGGTGTGGCTCTTCCCCTGAGATTGAGGAAACAGTGGTAGTTGAGAGCCATGCTCGAGGGTGCCCTTTTTCTCGGGGCGGGCTGATAGGGGTTCCTGATTTGACTCCTGTACATCTGCGTGCCTCGTTTTTCTCCCACAGTCCAAAGGTATGTCATTGGCTTAACTGGCATCTCATTTTGTGTGTGCGTGTGTGTTCCTGATGAGGGACTAAAACGCTGATGTGCATCCTGTCCAGGGTGGACACCAGCCTTGTCTTGTCCTACTTGGGATTGGCCCTGCTCAAATCGTTACCAGGGAACTTTAGAACATAATGGAAATGTGTAATAGCAATTTTGTCTTACTGAAACAAATGTGAAATGTGTTGTGTTTATTTTATTTTTTTATATATATATATAACTATTTTTGGTGTTAAACATTTTTGCTAGGGGAAAAAACCCTCCTGATCTATTAATGCCCACTCTGATGTTGGAAGCAGTGTAGAATCCAAATGCAAAATGGTGACTAATGAGTAGGAAGTAATGTCAGGTGGTGTAGTAAAGGGTTTTAAACATTCCTGACTACGCCATGCTGTTATTTTCCTCCACATGGACTTTAACGGCAGTTCGCTTCTAAGCAGCATCTGCGCTCTGATCTTTAGCAGGATCAGACACGCTCGTGACTCATCTGACTGCATCGGCTGTGGTGTCCTCATGGATGTGGCTGTGGTGCTGAGCAGACGGCCCCAAACGCCACCCAAATAACATAGTTTGCATTGTCTGATTTAAGGGAGCACATGCTTTGTAAGAGGAAGCTGCTTTTGTTGTCAAAGGACCCCTTTGAAAAGATTGCGATAGGAATCGTGTGTGTGTTAACAAAAGGCCTGTGCTGAACAAAGCTGAAATTCATTTTTAATTTTGTTTCTGTGTCTAGTCTGTTTTGGTAATACTCTTTATTTGACTTCCTAAATTGTAATTTTTTTGAGAGTTTGAGTATTGTCAAATTCCCCCCCCCCAAACCTCTACAGCAACCATGACAGACGCAGACAAGTTCCTGTATGTGGACCGCAACCTGATCAACAATCCCTTGGCGCAAGCTGATTGGGCCTCCAAGAAGCTGGTATGGATCCCTTCCGAGCGTCTGGGCTTCGAGGCGGGCTCGCTCAAGGAGGAGAGTGGCGACGAGTGCCTGGTCGAGCTGGTTGACTCTGGGAAGAAGGTCAAGGTCAACAAGGATGACATCCAGAAGATGAACCCGCCTAAGTTCACCAAGGTGGAGGACATGGCGGAGCTGACCTGCCTGAACGAGGCCTCAGTGCTGCACAACCTCAAGGAGAGATACTACTCTGGCCTTATCTATGTGAGTCCCAGTAGTGGCTGTTTCATTAACATGCATTTCAATTCACAGGATTAAGAGGGAAAATAGCAGAACAGTGTCTCTAAACGGCTAGAACTGTGGTCATTATGTTGCATTTTTAAAACTCCAGAAGGGGACTGACTGTTGAACCTTAAATTACTTTAGTAAATCCATAAGAAAATCGGGTAGAATTGTATGCTGTGACTATATTGAAGTATCTTTAAAATGGTACAGATGGTAATTGTTAAATACTGTAAATATTGTAAATGGTGTTTAAATTCTCAAATCATTTTGGAGAACATGGAACAAATAGGTCATGGGGAATAATGTATGAATGACTGGGTAATTACCTGAACTACTTAGCCAGCTGAAGATTGATCAGATCATGTAAATGCAGCTGGCAGCCATCGTTGAGTTGGATGGTTAATTTAGAAGGTTAAAAGTACGGATATGGGAGAGTGACTGGTAGTAGATTGAGCACAAGACAAAGGTACAAAGGGAGGAAATGGGTACTGATTGGGACGGAACAGGAAGTATTTTGGAGATGGGAAGGAGATCGTGTTATTCCGGATCTTTCCATCAGGCTTGGGGGGGGGGGGGCTCAACAGCTGTAGGTGATAGGCTGTAAACATAGCTAATGGTTTGTGCCAGAAATGCGCACCACCATTTTTCCCCATTACACAGTCCAAGTTGGGCACGGCTCCTTGGCTTTGGCTCAACACCAGACAGGAAGTTCCTGGGAGATTCTGCTGTTTGAGTCCATATTAAGTTATCTCTATTAAACGTGGATGGCACGCGTTGGACGTGGGTCTTCAGCAAAGCTTCTCAGCAGGGCTCTGAGAAATTCTGGAGAAACTGAATGGCTTCTAATCGATGGCTTTTGTTTCTTTTGGTGAAGAGTACTCAAGAAGAAAAATGTCAGCCTAATTAATGATTCCCTCCCCCCGCCCCCCCATGCCAAAGCTTTCTTACCAACCACCGGTCTGTGATTAATGTTGAATGTGTCTACGCCTTAATAAAGCACCAAGCGAACCATGCCGGTGCTCTTCTCTTTCAGACCTACTCTGGACTGTTTTGTGTGGTGATCAACCCCTACAAGAACCTGCCTATCTACTCTGAGGAGATAGTCGAGATGTACAAGGGCAAGAAAAGGCACGAGATCCCCCCCCACATCTACGCCATCACCGACACGGCCTATCGCAGCATGATGCAGGGTAAGGCTCCTGTCATGACATGTTCAGACCTGCAGCAGACCTCCATAAGGGATTTCTCATTCTTTCTCCCTCTGCCAGATACTGGAAAGTGCAACTTGTAAAATACCCCTATTGGTTCATGTGCAGATGCCATTGTTATCTTGATGTAGGTCCATATGTTCACTAGAAGACATCGGTTTAATCTAGGTACAACTAACTTCCTCATTTACCTATTACACTAGATCTTTACACTTTTTAACATGACCATTGACTGTTGGTGTCATAGGTGGTGGTTCCTGCATCTCAGAAATGGCTAATCACTTGTAATTTTCATGCACAACAGTGTCTGGAGTTTACATACAATTATGTGATGAACAAAACATTCAGTCACTGGCATTTCTGAGACCAAAACGCCTTATTAATCAGAGGAGAACGGGTGAACTTAAAACTAACAGCTCTGTAGAACTGATGGCTTCTCTGAACATGGCTTGTCTACCTTTAAGTGGTTTTGGAGGCAAAAGTGACTCAAGCTGTATTGGCTAGGTGTAGCTAATAAAGTGACTATCTCTGCTCAGTCCCCGGTATGAATCCTGTTACCTCTTGTCCTTCCCCTAGACCGTGAGGACCAGTCCATTCTATGCACGTGAGTAGTCGGCCCCAAATCGGACTTGGCATGCTAGGCTGACTCAGCTTGCAGCAATAATGATACATTGAGTTTCTGTTGGACAGTTTTCTTGCATCTAGTACTGTGGTGTAGCGTGTTTTTTGGTAATTTTATTTAATTTTTTTTGCGTTTTCATCTAAGAGGGGAGTCTGGAGCAGGGAAGACTGAAAACACGAAGAAGGTCATTCAGTATTTGGCTCATGTGGCCTCGTCTTTCAAGATCAAAAAGGACCCGGTGAGTCCCGCCACCTTTGTCTGCATCCTCTTCCTGCTTCCTACTTCACGTTCACTTTCGCTTTCTCAGGTTTTACTTCTCTCCTGCACTCTTGGCTTTTTAATTTGAATATTTTTTTTTTTTTTTTTTTTTTTTTGTGAAACGTTTTCTGTTGCATTTTCCTTCCTTTTTTTTTTCTGCTGTGAATATTCAGTTGCTGTTCCACCTTTGAGTTGGTCTCTTCCTCTTAAAGACCCAGTCCTCTTTCATAATTCTTCCCTCAATGATGACTCTCGGAGCAAAACTTGAGTAGGGGGAGGGTGGAGCGTATTTGTGGGGACAAACTCTGAAATGTTCTTGCTGAAAACCCAGCAGTTTTTTCTTTTGCTTTAAAAACCACAGATTTATAAGTTTTCCTCTAGAATTGAGAGAATGCATCTTAAATTAAAAGGAAGTCCCCTCAAAGATGCATATGCCAGGGCGCGTGTGTGCATCTACATTTACATATTAGTCATTTGATGCATTTTGGTTTTGGTCTGTCATGTTGAGGTTGTAAGTGTTCCCATTTCTTCTCGTTTTTAGAGCAGCACAGTCCTGTCACATGTGAGTTACCCACAATCCCTGGACTTCCTCTTGCGCAGCTAAGGCTCACTCCATGCATCTCTCCTTCTTCCTCCTCTCTGCTGCCCCTACTGCTGGTGTGGGCTCAGAGTGATGAATTAGTTTCAGGGAATTGGGTTATGTGACAAGGTGGGGTTGCAGCAGAAGTCATTTACATGGCAAATGACTGGTATAACAATTACCGGCTCTTGTGTGAAAAGTGCGTGGTCTTCAGCTTGCTCCTGTGTTGCGGCTACTGGGGTATGCTTGCTGTGCATGCATGTGCGTACGCGTGTGTAAGGTTGCCTTTAGTCCTTCCCCAGTATTGTGGGCAAAGGAAAGTAGGCACTTCTGCTTGCAATGCGTCTGTAAGCTGATTAATTTTAGGCCATATAATGCAACTTATTTTATAGTACATACATCTCCTTAGCAGTTTCAATCTGTATATTGATTTCTGTTGACATGCTTGAACTGATTAAAGCATTACAGGGCATGGTCAGGACCAAAACTACTGTAGTCTGCGTGCTCATTGGCCCCTTTTTAATTGTCTGTGTCGCGTGCTGATTTTAATAGGGCGAGCTGGAGAGGCAGCTGCTTCAGGCTAATCCAATCCTGGAGGCCTTCGGCAATGCCAAGACGGTCAAGAATGACAACTCGTCCCGATTCGTAAGAACGATACAAGTCAAACGTGTGCAAAGATGCATTCTCTCGTGCCAGAAAATCCATCTCAATGTCTGTGTCCGTCACAGGGGAAGTTCATCAGAATCAACTTTGATGTCAACGGATATATCGTGGGTGCCAACATAGAGACCTGTATCCCTCAGTAAATCATTGCGGAAACAATGTACATTGCTGTCAGTTCTACAATAACATCCTCTTTTCAGTTCAGCATTTGGCCCTATACACAATCGCTGGGTTGTAGGAACCTGATGGATTGTTTTGACTATCAGCATCTTTCCTTAACTTGCTTCTCGTCAGACCTTCTTGAAAAGTCTCGTGCGGTTCGTCAGGCCAAGAATGAGCGCACGTTTCACATCTTCTACTACATGTTGACCGGGGCTGGAGACAAACTGCGCAGTAAGCCTCGAACTAATGTCTACAGTTCTTAGTGTTTGAACTTTAGACTTTTTAAGGTGATACTGATATCTTAAGTCCCTTATCAACAAATTCGAATGCCACTTTGTATTTTCTGATACCTGTCTTAACTGACTGCGGGCGACAGGTAACTAATTTTCTTGACATGCGGTATTTTGAGTGCTGTGTTAAACCAGTTATTTGCTGACTTTCAGATATTAATGTTCCATATATCATCGGAGTTGGTTGTGTAATAGACTTGCTCTGTGCTGTACGTCCAATACCTGTATCTGACTATCAAATCCTCGATCAGCGGAACTGTGTCTGGAGAACTACAACAACTACCGCTTCCTGTCAAATGGCAATGTGACCATCCCTGGTCAGCAGGACAAGGATCTCTTCTTGGAAACCATGGAGGCAATGAAAATCATGAGCATTCCTGAAGACGAGCAGATTGGTAATGATATGCTGTTCCCGTTGATCTGATCCTGGTGTTAGCCTCTATCCTTGTGTGTATAAAGGTGAAATGTAATGCTTGTCCTATTCCCGCCTATCCTAGGTATGCTGAAGGTGGTGTCTGCAGTTCTTCAGCTGGGGAACATGAGTTTCAAGAAGGAGCGGCAGTCGGACCAGGCCTCCCTGCCTGACAACACGGGTATGGCAAGCTGATGCTCTATGATCTCTCAGAATGAACCAAGACCTATGAAGCGAGTTCACCTGAATGTGTACGGATTTGCTGAAGTGGCACGTTCCCCCAGGACATTGTTTTGCTCTGACTTGCCTTTCCCGTCTTCTCAGCTGCGCAGAAGGTGTGTCACCTGATGGGCATGAATGTGACTGACTTCACGCGGGCCATCCTGTCCCCGCGAATCAAAGTGGGCCGAGACTATGTGCAGAAGGCACAGACCCAGGAGCAGGCGGAGTTTGCTGTGGAGGCTCTGGCCAAAGCCACGTATGAGCGCATGTTTCGCTGGTTGGTTCTGCGCATTAACAAGGCTCTGGATAAGACCAAACGCCAGGGAGCTTCCTTCATTGGCATTCTGGACATCGCTGGCTTTGAGATATTTGAGGTAAAGGGGGAGACTTTGAGGATCAGTTAGATTTTGCATATGTATTGTGGTTAGTCACGAATGTGTAGCCCAAGTGTTCATCTCATCTTTGTCTGCGTGCTACAACTGATCTATGTTCTTCCCTGCAGCTGAACTCCTTCGAGCAGCTGTGCATCAACTACACCAACGAGAAGCTGCAGCAGCTGTTCAACCACACCATGTTCATCCTGGAGCAGGAGGAGTACCAGAGGGAGGGCATCGAGTGGAGCTTCATCGACTTCGGCCTGGACCTGCAGCCCTGCATCGACCTCATCGAGAGGCCGGTCTGTTGCTTTTTGTTTTTGTTTTTTTGTTTTTTTCTTTTCTTTTCTTTAGTTGCGCTGACAAAATACTGACACTTTCCCCTGCTTATTTAATCTCCTCCAGGCAAATCCACCAGGTATCTTGGCCCTGCTAGATGAGGAGTGTTGGTTCCCCAAAGCGACAGACAAGAGCTTTGTAGATAAGCTGGTGCAGGAACAGGGCACCCATCCGAAATTTCAGAAGCCCAAGAAACTGAAAGATGATGCCGATTTCTGCGTCATGCACTATGCTGGGAAGGTGAGCCTTTGCCTGGTGGTTTTGCATACTAATGTATTAAGAACCTGACATTGGTTAGATGCAAATGCATTAGTTAGGTTCTTAATGTTAGAATTTCTACGCTAGGAATTTAACGTGACTCTTGCCTTGCAGGTGGATTATAAGGCTGATGCTTGGCTGATGAAGAATATGGACCCTCTGAATGACAACGTGGCCACGCTTCTCAACCAGTCCTCCGACAAGTTTGTCTCCGAGCTGTGGAGAGACGGTGAGGAGGGAGGAGACGTAGTGTGAAGGTTTATTCAGCAGTTACGGAAGACCTTCAAAGACGGGCGGCGCTCTATATCATGTCCTGCCTATGAAATGCGACTTCTGAGTGGGCTGGTAGATAACTGTGCTCTCATCCATCTTGGGGGGGGGAAGAAAAGTGACTGGCGGTGAAGAACAGTTATTGGAGGAGAGCACATTTAGCCATGAGGGGGAACTAGGTCAGGACATGATAGTGTAGAAGGGTTATTGTGTACAGGATAAAATGGGAACTGTTAGATAAACTGAATCGTCTTATATTTTTTTTTCCTTTGGCCTCTTCCTCCCAGCCATCCTCACTGGCCCCTCCCCCTTTCTCAGTCCTTGTCTGTTTCTCTCATGCCCCTGTTTCTCTAAGGGACAGCCTTGTGACAGGAGGCTATTCTCATCACTAGGTTCCAGGTAGACCCAGACAACATTTTCTGCACCTCACACTTTTAGTGATTCATCAGTCTTTGACTGCTTACTACGCACCCTCTGGATCATTCGTTGACCTCTCCCCATTCATTGCACACCTTGACTCATTCCTCTATTTTTCTTTGGCACGTTGTGATGTTTATCTCGAGTGCTATTTCCCGCATTTTTATGGGCACTGTTCCACAACTGAATGCTGCACGACATGTTACATGCAGAAATGCGTTCATCCTGACACGCACTGTTGACATCCTCGTGGCAGAAGTGCAGAATGCCTTTTAAGGGAAAAATCAGGCTATAAAGTATTTCATTGCTTGATTTAAATGATGCCACAGGGCACGCATGAACTTGAAACTGCAAACCGCGATGCTGGCAAAATGAAAATCCCTCCCAGTCATGTTCTGGTAGTACAGATCACCTGCAAGAACGTGTGTAGCCTAGACACACCAACTGCATTTGGAACGAATCTAGCTATTTGAAAGTCTGTGGGGCAATATAATTTTTGTCTCTCAGCATACATGCATGCATAATTAACCAGTACTAGCATTGCGAAGAATTGAAAGTAATTGTAAGACTTTCATTGCAAACAAAATGACTCAATGTTTAAGAGGATGGTTTGTGGTAACCGCTTGTTTTTGTTGAATGCGGACACTTGCTCTTTCATTCTCCTTTGTCATTGTGTCAAGTTATGGAGAAATGCATGCTGGGAGTCAACTCCCTGATACTAGTTAGGATTGAGGCAGTAGGCGTGAGTCGCTGTAGTTCTTGTTGAAAAGACTAAGGGAGCTGTATGAGACTGGTTGTGTGGTTAATACCCCCCAAGATGTCATAAATCCGGTGTCTCCTCTCAGTGGATCGTATTGTGGGTCTGGACAAAGTGGCCGGGATGTCCGACTCTACACCGGGGGCCATGAAGACTCGTAAAGGAATGTTCCGCACGGTGGGCCAGCTGTACAAGGAGTCTCTCGCCAAGCTGATGACCACGCTGAGGAACACCAACCCCAACTTCGTCCGCTGCATCATTCCTAACCATGAGAAGAAGGTACGGATCCTACCGTTCTGTCAAAATGTGTATTCTTATTTCTACATAATGTGTAGTTTAGCCCTAAGTTGTACTTCCAAACCTCTGAAAGATTAAGATGACTACAGACGTGTACCTTCTGGCTTGAGTCAGTTTTTGATTAGAAGAGCTCTCTAGTTTAGGCTGGGAAGTACTATATCTGCTGTTATGTTCCCTGTTCAGGCAGGTAAATTGGACCCCCACCTGGTTCTGGACCAGCTAAGATGCAATGGTGTTCTGGAGGGAATCCGTATCTGCCGACAGGGCTTCCCCAATCGGATAGTCTTCCAGGAGTTCAGACAGAGGTGCGCCAACTTCTCTCCCCTCTGCTGGGTGCACATATTGTGGTGTACCCCCCCCCCCCCCCCATCTGTCTCACTTAAGTCCTCCTGACAGACCTGCAGAGTTTTGGTTCTGGTGTTTTTTCTCTTCTGTTTTGCATGTTGAACAGTTTTGATGTCACTTTTGTGCGCATTACACTAAAACCCAATAAAAAATTGGCTGCAAAAAGTCGTCTTGGCAGTAAAAATTATCCCCTTCTTCCACAGGTATGAGATCTTGACTCCCAATGCTATTCCTAAGGGCTTCATGGACGGCAAGCAGGCCTGTGTGCTCATGGTAAGACTTTGCCTTTAAACACGTGCAGCTTTATGAAATCGCTACTCCTCTAAACCACCAGTCATCTTAAAACATGGATGTTTTTATTTCTTGTTGCATTTGAAATTTACCAGCTTGAATTTTTTTTTAACATTGTACTAGGCATACTTTATTTATAAAACTAATTAGCTTAATATGTTGACTTCAAAATGAATAGTATTTAAAAAAAAATAATAATTTTCTTTTCATTTACATTAAAATGAAAAAGCCAAGCTGAAATTTTTCAAAATTTTTTTTGTATTCCGCTCGACCTCCCCCAGATCAAAGCCCTGGAGCTGGACTCCAACCTGTACCGGATTGGCCAGAGCAAGGTGTTCTTCAGGGCTGGAGTGCTGGCTCATCTGGAGGAGGAGAGGGACATGAAGATCACCGACGTCATCATCAGCTTCCAGGCCTGGTGCCGAGGCCACATCGCTCGCAAGTACGCCGTGCGCCTCCGCTACCCTGCAGCAATAAGCGGGAAATCGCTTCTCTAAAACTCTGCTCACTTCTCTATCCTTGGTTGATTGATTTTTTTAATTTTTTCCCCCCCCCCCGCAGAGCATTTGCCAAGAGACAGCAGCAGCTGACCGCCATGAAGGTGATCCAGAGAAACTGTGCTGCGTACCTGAAGCTGAGAAACTGGCAGTGGTGGAGGCTCTTCACAAAGGTAGGACCCAATGAGGATTGTCCTAAACCGTACAGTGGGTCTCGTGACCTGGGTCCTCTCGTGTACCTGCACGCTGGCATGGCTCAGAGCACCTGTGCACGCACTGCAGACTGTACTTCAGTGCGTGAGCTTCACTGGTTTCACGTTCCCTTGCGCAGGTGAAGCCTCTGCTGCAGGTGAGCCGGCAGGAGGAGGAGATGCAGGCCAAGGAAGATGAGCTGATCAAGGTGAAGGAGAGACAGCAGCAGGTGGAGGAGCAGCTGCAGGAGACTGAAATCAAAAATTCACAGGTGTGTACAGAATGGAGCCCCATCTACACTTTTTTATCATATTTTATTTACTTGTACAATCGCTTTGAATAAAGTGTCTAAGTGCATATTGGAGACTATGGTCAGCCGGGGTCCCTGAAGCAATTGGGATTCAAACCCACGACCTTCTGGTGATTCTGACCTTTTGAATAGGTTTACATAGTCCCTAATTTTCTTTGGCCCTCTTTGCCCCCTCCCCCACACACAGTTGAATGCAGAAAAGGTGGCCCTGCAGGAGCAACTGCAGGCGGAGATTGAGCTGTTCGCCGAGGCCGAGGAGATGCGAGCGCGCCTAGCTACCAAGAAGCAGGAGCTGGAGGAGATCCTGCATGACCTGGAGGCCCGTGTGGAGGAGGAGGAGGAACGGGTTGCTCATCTGCAGAATGAGAAGAAGAAGATGCAGCAAAACATCACGGTAAAACATCTTTCAAGGATGACTGATTATTGGAGGAAGTGATCAGGCCCTTAAAGCATACAGGTTGTCTGTCTTGTCCATTCGAATGTGTAGAGGCTGGGATGTGAATACAGCTCCCTGTGTTTTAACGTTTCGGGGAAACGGAACATGCACACTTCTCTCTGCAGGACCTGGAACAACAGCTGGATGAGGAGGAGGCGGCCAGGCAGAAGCTGCAGGTGGAGAAGGTCACTGTGGAGGCCAAGGTTAAGAAGCTGGACGAAGAGGTCATGATGTTGGATGATCAGAACAATAAACTTGGCAAGGTCTGTACACTTAATGCGGGGAAGATCTCTTCACATGAGCCTGAGTGCTTCAAATTTAGTTGTTTGCTGAAAATTCCCACTACTACTACAGCCATAAATCTCAAATCCTTTTCCCTGGTGATGCTGATGTTACATCAGACCCAGTTAGCAGGTTTTACCATTTACCAGTACTGTCCATTCCAGCACAGCGTAGACCCACCTGTCATGTGCAAGGAAAAGTAGCCAGTGTTTTATCTGAATTGTTCCCTTTGCAGGAGAAAAAACTGCTAGAAGAGAGAATCTCTGAGTTCACCATAAACCTGGCTGAAGAAGAGGAGAAGTCCAAGAGCCTGCAGAAACTCAAGAACAAGCATGAGGCCATGATCACAGACCTTGAAGGTACCTCCATTCCTCTGTTCTGTGCTCTAAACCTCCAGCGATCTCTATGTGCTACTCGTCACATCCTTGCTACTCCCTCCAAACACTGTGTCTCATCTTGCACTATGTCTTCTCCCAACGTCTCGCCTGATGTCCACCGTCTCAGACCGCCTGCGCAGGGAGGAGAAACTGCGGCAGGAGCTGGAAAAGAACAGACGCAAGCTGGAGGGTGATTCCACCGAGCTGCATGACCAGATCGCTGACCTGCAGGCTCAGATTGCTGAGCTTCGTGCTCAACTGGCGAAGAAGGAAGAGGAGTTACAGGCGGCACTGAGCCGGTGAGGTGGCCGTGCTTCTCCCCAGCAGAGAGAGATCCCATTTTTTAAATGATTTTGGCCAGAACGAGACCATCCTGCCATAGTGACGTACCTGTTTTCCGGTTGCACCAGGATGGAAGAGGAGGCGGCCCTAAAGAATCAGGCCCAGAAGAAGATCCGAGAGCTGGAAGCTCAGCTCTCTGAGCTCCAAGAGGACCTGGAACTGGAGAGGGCGGCCCGCACCAAAGCTGAGAAGAACCGTAGGGACCTGAGTGAGGAGCTAGAGGCCCTCAAGACGGAGCTGGAGGACACTCTGGACTCCACAGCTGCCCAGCAGGAGCTCAGGTAGCTGACTGACTGGTCAAATACCAAGAAGGGGGAAAAAAAAATGCTTGATATTAGCCAGCTGTGACATCACCCTGTAGACCATCAGTACAGAAGCTGCACTACTTGCGTTTTGGGTTGCATTCCGTTTTCAGTTCAACATAAATTGAAAATATCGTTAAGGGAATGTGATATGACAAATCACAAAACGCTGTACGATATGTCAAACACTGCATGAGATGTTTAAGCTTGTGATTGCTACGGAGACTGGAAGTGTGGCTGCATTGATGCTGCAGTCACCCAGCATCAGTAGAAGTGATCGTACGGCATATCGCTGCCCAGGAGCAGAGCAAAATTCAAGGTTTGACTACTGCATTGCTATCGCAACATTGTAATGTTGAAATATTGCAAGTCAAACAATCGTAACGTGAGGAGCGTCTGTACTTTCTTTTTAATCATGCTATAGTCTAGCTTCTGAATTTTAACTAAGGGGTACTGATCTGACTTGCGCTGTTGCATTGAAGACCATGCATGACGGCTCCTCATCTGATTGTGACATTTGCTTACGATGTAAGTTCTGTGTGAATGCTCACTCGCCTGTTTTGTCTGTTTCACAGGGCTAAGCGTGAGTCAGAGGTCACGCAGCTGAAGAAGACCCTGGAGGACGAGGCCAAAGTGCACGAGCAGCAGGTGGCTGAGATGCGGCAGAAGCACAGTCAGGCGTTTGATGAGCTGAACGAGCAGTTGGAGCAAGCCAAGAGGGTAACTGCGCCGGGGGCATGATCGGAGGACAACCGGATTTTGATGGCGCTGTCGTGGTTAGATATACAGGACTGCTGACACCAAACGTACAACCTCGGATGTTGTCTACTGTACTTGTACCACACGAGATGGTTTTAGATGTTGGCTTATGTGAAGTTACCCAAAGAGCACCTCTGCATGAGCTAAAACCCTAGGTGAAGTCACTCTTACCGGTGCATTGATGGACATGGAAATCACTGCATGTTTCCACAGAACAAGGTGTCTATGGAGAAGGCCAAGCAGGCCCTGGAGAGCGAGCGCAACGAGCTGGCTATCGAGCTGAAGTCCCTGATGCAGGGCAAGACCGACTCGGAGCACCGCAGGAAGAAGGTGGAGACCCAGCTGCAGGAGCTACAAGTGAAGCACGCCGACAGTGAGAAACACCGGACGGAGCTTGCGGAGAAGGTCACCAAGGTCCAGGTACGACTTTGTGGGGTGTAATGTTGGAAAGCCTCTGCGTGACTTATGGGGGGGAAAGGTTACATTGTAACGTTTATAAACCCTTTTGTTCCACAGGCGGAGCTGGACAATGTGAACGGCCTGCTCAGCAATGCTGAGAGCAAGTCGATCAAAGCATCCAAGGACTGCTCAGCTGTGGAGTCTCAGCTGCAGGACACGCAGGTATGATCTGAGCAGGTCTGATACGGTGCCCTACCGGCTTCCCAAAGTGAAGGCCTCTTTCAGGTCCCGTGCTAAGGCAGTGCTGCGTTCACTTCAGCCCCAGCACTAAGAGCTGCACCGGGGTCAGTTATTTTTGAGCAGTGTTCAGGCAGAAAGCCCCACCCCCCTGTGCTTTATTAACTCTGCTTACTTGACCCCCCCGTAGGAGCTGCTCCAGGAGGAAACGCGGCAGAAGCTTGCCATGTCTACCCGTCTTCGGCAGATGGAGGATGAGCAGAATAGCTTGAAGGAGCAGCTTGAGGAAGAGGAAGAGAGCAAGAAAAACTTGGAGAAACAGCTTCTCACCTTTCAGGCACAGGTATCCCTCGTCGCTGCCTTCCTAATTCCTCTTGGCTAGTTTCTCTCCTTTTTGTTAAAAACACGAGGTACAGTATATTCAGTCTGCTATTGTCCTGTTTTTAGAAACTTTGGATATGTTTAAATGTCATTGTGTTTTTCTTCCAAACCTCCAAGTAATATTTAATGTATTAAGGTACCAAATCAAGCATTTGTCCCCCAGTATTTGGGTGCAGGTCTGCTGTTCATGTGAATACTAATGCTTAAATATGAATTGTAGGTGCTCCACCACCACACCTGCTGATATCCACTGACATTACTTTCCCCATTTCAACACGTCCTGCAGATGGCAGAGATGAAGAAAAGGGTGGAGCAGGAAGCATCCTCCCTGGAGAGTGCGGAGGAGGGTAAGCGGAGGTTCCAGAGGGACTTTGAGGCCGTGAACCAGCAGCTGGAGGAGAAATGTACCGCCTTCGACAAGCTGGACAAGACGAAGACCCGGCTGCAGCAGGAGCTGGATGATCTGATGGTAGACCAGGATCACCTGAGGCAGACTCTGCAGAACCTGGAGAAAAAGCAGAAGAAATTTGACCAGGTAAATGAAACTGGGTGGGGATGCACTGCTGTAACCATGGCAGCAAATTTAATGGCAATTTGGAGCCAGCCTAATAGTCATAATGATGGTCAAAGTTAATATTGTCTCCCATGGAAACTTGGTCGCATTAGTCAAAGGTACATTCAGAAAATGCATGCAACGGAAAAAATGGATGCACCACTGTACATAAGGCAATACAAACTCGCTACCGGCTCTGTGCCTTGAACTGCTTTATTTCTTCGTAGATGCTGGCCGAGGAGAAGTCTGTCTCCAGTCGCTACGCAGAGGAACGAGATCGGGCTGAAGCGGAGGCGAGGGAAAAAGAGACCAAAGCGCTGGCACTGAACCGCGAACTTGAGACTATGGCGGAACTCAAAAATGAGATGGAACGGACCAACAAACAGCTCAAAGTGGAGATGGAGGATCTAATGTCGTCTAAAGATGACGTCGGCAAGAGTGTAAGGACGTGTGTTCTGTTTGTCATTTAGGAGATTCACACTCCAGTATTCATGCGTTTGTAGTCCATTCTTGTTGGATTTGGTAACATGACTCTGACCCCTTTTTGGTCGCATGTTTGTAGGTCCACGAACTGGAGAAATCAAAGCGAGGCATGGAACAGCAGCTGGAGGAGATGAAAACCCAACTGGAAGAACTGGAGGACGAGCTGCAGGCCACTGAGGATGCCAAACTGAGGCTGGAAGTGAACATGCAGGCCATGAAAGCCCAGTTTGAGAGAGACTTGCAGGGTAGGGATGAGATGGGTGAGGAGAAGAAGAGACAGCTGCTTAAACAGGTATGCTAAGATCATGCTCCGTCTGTGACGCTACTTCCTGACGGGTGGCGGAATTTCTGTGACTGCATCGATGTTTCGCTTTGACTTCCTTCAGGTGCGGGAGATGGAGGTGGAGCTAGAAGATGAGAGGAAGCAGCGCTCTGTGGCAATGGCTGCCCGCAAGAAACTGGAGGCTGACTTGAGGGAGCTGGAATCTCAGATCGACATGGCTAACAAAGGTCGGGAAGATGCCCTGAAACAGCTGAAGAAGCTGCAGGTACAAATTCTTGCCTTCATCCTATAAACACTCTTTACCTTTGGCTGTTGGTACAACAGTGTTCTGCTGAAAGCCATTCACCTGAAACAGTAGGGGGAAAAAATGTCCAAACGCAAATGATTTAAAGGTGAAACCGCCCCCCCCCTCCCCTTCTGACTTATCATATCCCAGGCCCAGATGAAAGACATGCTGAGGGAGCTGGATGAGTCTCGTCTGTCCCACGACGAGATCCTGGCCCAGGCCAAAGAAAACGAGAGCAAAATCAAGTCTTTGGAAACCAATGCAATCCACCTGCAAGAGGTTGGTTAGCCCCTCCTCTCAGTTGTAGCCCCTCCTTTTTTTTTCTTTTTTTTTTTGTTAAACCTCGTTCTCTCCCTTCCGTCTCCAGGAGCTTGCTGCAGCAGAGAGGATGAAGAAGCAAGCCCAGCAAGAGCGCGACGAGCTGCAGGATGAGCTGGCCAGCCTTTCCTCCAAGAGGTACAACAGTCCAGACGGCCACCGCCGTATCACTGCTGATGTGAAAGTGTGCCGCGGACTGCTTGAGCTTTTAAGGTTTGGTACTTTAACGCCGCCCTCCCATCTGGCCCGCTGCCTCAGCTCCCTTACATCAGACGAGCGACGCCGACTGGAAGCACGCATCACCCAGCTGGAGGAGGAGCTGGACGAGGAGCAGAGCAGCATAGAGATGCTGAATGACCGCCTCAAACGTGCCATGCAGCAGGTGCTTGAGGGGAGGGTGTGCAAGACGCATCTCAAGAGGTCTATAGTCTGAGATGGTTGATGGAGACCATCAGAAGGCTAAGTAACAAAGGGACCAAAGCTGAGAGGCATGGAGTCTCACCAGACGGCTCCACTGTTTTCCCCCAGACTTGTATATTGATCATCATGTCCAATGTGTGCCATCATACTCCCAACCAGTTACATTAACAACCACCCAAAAGACACGCGTAAGATGTTTGCAGATGCAAGTAACCTTGTTCACTGCAACAGAGGGTATTTGCATCGTACTCGGGACACAGACTCCAATTAGTTCTAAATATTAGCCAGTCATCAAGGTAGCTGAACCATAAACTAGGATCAGGAGTGAAATGGAACAACAGGAAGGCTTTGACCTCTCATGCTCTTCAGTGATCTGGGCCCAAGAAGAGCTCCCTCTACAGTCCAGTAACCTATAGCGCACTTGTAATGAATCAGTCAGATTATAAATAACAATTCATCACAACCAATCAGTTTGCACAATACAGTAAATCCCCAAATCATTAGTCTGAGATCATTGTTACAAAGTGTAGGATTCTACAAGGGAACACTGACAAGGTCAAAGAGAACCTTTTTGGATCTCATTACTATGAGACGCGGTTTTTGCATCATAATTTGGGTTTTCAAGCACATCTTGCCATGTACAGAACTAGCGTCAGCCAATGACATGAGACTTACTGAGACTTGGTGTTTAAGTTCCACCTCCCTGCTCTTTCAGGCTGACCAGCTCACCATAGAGCTGACTGCTGAACGCAGTGCTAGTCAGCAACTGGAAGGGGCTCGCTCACAGCTAGATCGGCAGAACAAGGACCTGAAACAGAAACTACAGGACCTGGAGGTGACCGTCAAGAGCAAGTACAAGGCCAGCATCACTGCCCTGGAGGCCAAGATCGCGCAGCTGGAGGAGCAGCTGGACGTCGAGACCCGGTTGGTGCCGGTCTCCTCCTCCCTTTGACACATCCTCTCACGGTGGACTTTCATAGCTGCAGCTGACTTCCCTGTTCTCCGCTCCTGCAGGGAGAGACAGCAGGCCTCCAAGATGGTGCGACGTGTCGAGAAGAAGATGAAGGAGGTGACCCTGCAGGTTGAGGATGAAAGACGCAACACGGAGCAGTACAAAGACCAGGTTGGCTTCCACGTTCAGTGGTGCTGCAGATGGGCAACTTCATAACATGCTTAGTACAGCAGGACTAGAGCTTAAAGGCCTGGTCAGAGTCCAACTAGAATTTAAACTTCAGTGAGCAGAACGATGCAATTATTAGCTGGTCAGTTTTTAGGAATTTAGTCTCCGAGCAGCAAAATTTTAAAATTTGGTACAGATGGCCATGTTTCTTCCTGTTTGGTAGAAAACTTGAGTATTAAGTTTGGTAGAATTTACACCTGTATCGCATGCTTTAGCTTCTAGCATGATCCGTTTCACAAGCAGTAAAATAAGCTCCGCCTCTGCAGGCGGAGAAGCTCAACGTCCGGATGAAGCAGCTGAAGAGGCAGCTGGAGGAGGCCGAGGAGGAGACCTCCCGCGCCAATGCCTCCCGCCGCATACTGCAGCGGGAGCTGGAGGATGCTACGGAGTCTGCCGACGCCATGAACCGCGAAGTCAGCTCGCTGAAGAGCAAACTGAGGTGATTGTGCTGCTTCAGGGTGGCGAAGGAGTCTGTGCCGTTTTATTTCTATTCATGTAGCGTTTTTCATACATGAAATGCAGCTCAAACGGCTTGTCATAGAAGCCGTAGAAAATGCACGACTAAGGTACAGATCAAAAAGCGTACAAGGAATGAGTCTAAAAATCTTAATTTCAATGAAACGTCAAACAAAATAGGATAGGAATACAATACGTAGCAATAACGTCAAAAGAGAAAGTATAAGCTAAAAAAAAGAAATACCGTATAATATGGACTGATCAGCATAACAATGAAGCTGAGAATAGATAACTTGGGTAGTAAAAACACAAAACCAATTTAAGTGTGCGTTTTACTTTTTTTTTTTTTTTTTTTGTGTGGGGGGGGGGGGGGGGGCGGGGGGGGGGGGGGGGGGGGGGGGGGGGGGGGGGGGGGGGGGGGGGGGGGGGGGGGG